>CM053619.1:44182327-44209300 GCA_028646535.1 Procyon lotor
GGCCACGAGTTGCCTGCACTGCACCTCCGGGGAAAGATGGAGAAGAAAGAAGAGGGGCCAGCCAGCTCACTCAGGAGAGGCTCAGGAGCAGGACATCTGGGGATGAAGGGCCCCATGTCAGTAGCCAAAATGGGGGGGGCTCCCTGTGGCCTGGACTCTTCTGCCGGTTCCTGCCCGCTGCACACCGAGAGGAGGCCGGGTGTGTCCCTCGGCCCGGCATGACCCCCAGGGGAGGGTGGCCCCTGTGCCTCCCTGCACCTGAGCTGCAGCCTCTGGGTCTGGGCGTAGAGCCCCGGGAACAGAATGCTCTGCGGGAGAAGGAGGCTGGCCGGGCCCCTCGCCGGGAGCCGGCACTGCTTTTCCTGGTAATGACATGTCCCCACCACCGGGGCTGCCGGGGCCAGCAGGCAGCCAAACCGACCTCAATGAACCATTTGTCCCTCGTGTGAAGTGACCTCAGGGACAGGGACGTAATGGGTTTGCTATTACCACAGCCCGCCTGGCGCTCAGCTCCCCCCGCCCCCAGCATGAGTCACTCGCGGAGATGACAAGGCTGGGCTGAGGGCCCTGACCGGGGGGATGCCAGCTCCGGCCAGGCTGTGAGGAGAGAGACCAGCCCCAAGGACAATGGCTGCCCAGTGCCGAGGCCCGGGGGGGGGGGGCTCCCCCAGAGGCTTCCCCCAGACTGTCTACATCCAGGGCCCCTGAAGCCAACGGAAGGCCCCTGTGTGTCTCTTTGGGTCCTTGGGCGCATGGGCAGCCCTGGCCCGCCCGCCCGTGTGGGGACAGAGAGTCTCCCAGGAGACTCCTGCACGGGGGGAGCCGAGGGGGTGAACCGCCCTGGAAACTGCCAGAGGGAAGAGGAACACGACGGCCCGAGGCCTCTAGGGGCCCGCAGCCCCCCAGCACCGCTGGGACGGCCCCAAGCCAGAGACCGGTTGGGGTGTGGGTCATTACCACGGATGCTGGGGCTCCCTCGCGCGCCAGGCCGCGGGCTCCGGGAGGAAGCGCGCAGGCCCCGAGCTGCCCTCCCTGCCTAGGGGGTCTGCTCCTCCCAGCTGCAGAGCTTCTAGAATGCACATCTGACCTGCCCCGCTGACGGCGGTGAGAGCCCAGCAGGACCCCCAAGGCTGTCCCCGGCCCTCCATCTCCATGTTGGACTTCTGTCCTCATCTCCATGTCGGAGAGAGCAAAGTCCCTCTGCTCCCGCCCAGCTGTTCCTAGTTCCTGGACACGCCAGTGTCACACCCCTGTGCCTGTCTTCTTCTGTCCCCTCCGCCTGGTAGCCACCACCCCCCTCCCCCACTCCTTGGCAGGCTCATCCTTTTTTTCTTTTTTTAAAAAAATTTTTAAGTAGGCTCCTTGCCCAGCATGAAGCCCAATGCAGGGCTTGAACTCACGACCCTGAGATCATGACCCAAGCGGAGATCAAGAGTCCGACGCTTCACCGACTGAGCCACTCAGGCTCATCCTCAAGCCCTCAGGTACTCGGCTCAGATGCCACTTCTGAGAAGCCTCCCGGCAGCAGCCCCCGGGTGGAGCGACCCTCTCCTGGACCCACCCGTGGGTTTTCCCAGGGACCGGGGCAGCCTCTGACCCAGACCATTCGCTGGAGGGGAAAGCCAGGAATCAGCCTGCGGGGGTGACCGTCCTCACCTGCCACAGGGAAGGACACAGCCAGAGGAAGAAGGAGGCCCTGAGCACCCCCCACCCCCGCCATCCCCCCAGCCGTCCTGCCGGCCAGATGGGCTACCCTGTGCAAACAGCTGTCCTCCAGCAGAGAGAAATCTCCCACCCCGGGGCCAGGGGGCCACGTCTACACGGGTCCCAAATACCGCGGAGTCTGGGTCTCTGCAGCCTCTTCCATCCACAGGCCGCGGACCTGGCTCAGGGCCTGCCGGGCTTGCCCAAGTGAGCTCCCATCTGCAGCTGCACGGGGCTCCCCCCACCTCCAGGGGCGGGCCAGCTGAAGCCGCAGCAGCATCCGTGGGGAACACACCCGCACACAAACCCAAGTGGAGCCTTTGGTACCAGGGGCATCATTTTCAAGGAGGTAAACGTGGGCATTCCAGGCCGGTGAATCACCAGATGTCAGCCCATCTCGACAAGCCCGTGGCCCACCCCGCGGCTGGAGAGAAGGAAACAGACGGAGCCCACGTGGCGCGTGTGGTCTTCTGGGCCGGCAGGGTGGGCAAGGCCCAGGACTGAGTGGTTCCCACTCGATGGTGAATGATCTAGATCATCTATCTAGGAAAAGTCCAGCATTGTCGGGTCGGGGACCTCCGATCCCCAAACACGCATCCCCTTTCTGCAGAACCACGGGCTTCCCTAGCACCCACCCCCCCATCCAGCCAAGCCGCAGGTACCCAGGACACGTGCCCAGGACACAACAGCACCGCACCGTCGCTGTCAATCCCGTGGGCCTCCCGAATCTCCCCGCTCATCCCCACGACCTTAGTTCTGCACAGGAGGAGCCGACCTTCCAACGGTGACCCCCAGGTAAAGCAAGACCTTCAAAAGGAGGGAAGTGCTGTGCAGTGGGAACCCCCTATTAAAACAGAGATCTGCACTCAGACCTTTCAGGAAGACTCGGGTTAAGAAAGGATGAGAGACGGAGTGGACGCTGCGGCCAGAGGGCTGGCAAATGTCTAATGACCCCCCGGGTGGCAGAGAAATCCCTGATCTATCACGTTTGCCAATTGCCGTGATGGAAATGGCCCCATGGAGGCCAAGTTCGAACCACCAAGAGGACATGACTGGACGTGGAGTGGGCATGGGCGCGCCCACCACTAGCTGCCGCGGTCGGACGGCTGCAGCTGATTCGTTCTGGGGGGGCGGGTGAGACACCCACAGTGCCCCCTTGCCTCACAGAACAGCGGGGGCCAATGGGGTTCAACGGACAGGCCTAGCCAATCACCTGTCCACTGGGGGGACGCGGGGCAGGTCTCCGGGACCATGTCCGCCCAGCCTCAGGACAGGTGGCTGGCGGCACACGTGCCAAGACACTTGTCATTCTCCGGCCCCTCAAGCTCAGTGCAGATGTCACCTCCTTGATAAGCTGTTTCCCAGTCTCGCCTTTCCAGGGAGTGATCACTGCCACAGGCTGGCCATCACTCTACATACGAAGGGTGGCACAGACCCGGGGCCCCCCACAATTCTACTCTCCCTTTCTTCCACAGTGACAAAAGTGTCAGCTGGACATATCAAAGCCCATCTAAAGAGTACACTTCCCAGATGTCCGTGCTGCTAGGAATGCCCATGTGCCTAGGTTCTGGCCAGCAATTAGGGGAGCTGAAATGTCTAACTTTCAGGGCACTCCCGCCCCTTCCTCTCCCCCAGCGGGAGAGCAGATGCAATGGCAGGAGCCACAGCAACCATCTTATTTCATGGGATGGACGCGGCGCATTGAAAACAGCAGAGCTGCAAAGCAGCCCCACACGGTGTCCCTGCTGTGCTCAGCCAGCCTGACTGCTTCCATTTGAATGGGGAAGCAGAAGAGAACTGAATTTCTCTCATGTGGCAGCCTCTGTTGTTTCAGTCTTTGTTACACAGCCAGAGAGCTCCCTGACTGATCGGGTGTGTGTCCCTCATCCTGCCCATCTGGGAGCTCCTTGAAGGCAAGGCAGAGACCTGAGCTTTATGCACACAGCCCCTGGCGGAGTCTGATACAATCCCAGCAGAATGAACGATCTAGCTCACCCAAGGTGTGTTTTGTTTGCTTGTTTGGGTATTTGAAATTGGAAAATAAAGGTGGGAGCTTGGCAGAGGACTAACACTAACATAAGGCAGAGAGGACACCAAATAAATACAAGCCCAGAGTAGGCTGGGACTGTTCTGGAATGTTCTGTGTTGAGATAGATCTTGAGAAGTCACCAACGCGAACAGCTGTGTGCCGGAGAGAGCAGAACCGGCCACTTCAGGGGTGAAGCAGGATCTCAGAACATCAGCAGGAGCTGAGGCCTGGGCTCTGGGTCGGGCTGTTGGGCACAGACCCACGGTCCACCTACCAGGCAGCAGGACTGCTGGCCAGTTACTCTACCTTTCTGAGCTGTCCCCGATTCCCCCGTATGTTAGGAACGGCAATCCTTGGATCGAAGGGATTAGTGACGGTAAATGTCTGGCATGGAATAGGAACTTGCTCACTGGTAGCTCTCGTTGCCTATAACACACAGGGGAACCCCGTTTATCGCTGGACCTAGAGAAGCGAAATGGCTTGCCAGGGGCCACAGAGCTGTTAGTGACAGAGTCGGGATCGGGACTGGAACCCAGGCTCCACCCAACTCCAGCCACCGTGCTCCTCCTGGGGAAAGAGCAGCCCTGCGTGAGTGCACGGAGCGGGCAGGTGGTGAGAAATTTTGAAAGTGAGGCCAGGAGCACCTGGCAATGATTCTGTAGGTAATCAGGATATTTGTGACTTACTCTGAAAAGCCCCAGACAAGAAGGCAGTCCTACGGGCGGATGGAAGGATGGATGGGCAGACAGGTGGTAAAGCAAGCATAATTCGGCGTCAGGGGTGGAATCAGAGGGATGGGCGTGTGGGTGTGCCCTGTAAAATGCTCCCAATTCTGCTGCCTGTTGGATGATTGTCACAGTCCGTGGAGGGAGGAGAGAGGTACAGGGAGCCACACCAGCCGTCGGGGCGGGGCGGACCCCCAGGCAGGGTCCCTGCAAGCGCGGACGTACTTCCTCTCTCCTTTGGAAGACCGTCAGAGGGATGCTTACTGAGCACCTGCCTTAGAGGTGCAAAGGCCCTTGCCCCTCAGGCCTGACTATCCTCTCCCCACTTGCACCTGGAAGGTTCTGCAGGGGTGTGGGCCGGCCCAGACGCCAGCTCTCCTTCCTCCCTCCTGCACCCAGTGCTTGGCGTGGCACAGACGCTAAGCGAACGTCAGCCCCTGCCCCCACGCCTTCTCTGCCCGCCCAGAGGGTTCCCCCAGCGGCCGGGTCCAGGCGCACAGTGGATTTCTGGCCAACAACTTCTCCAGCTACGCTCCGGTCACCCCACAAACATCCTAAGTCATAAATAAAGCACTAGTGAATGTCTCAATAGCTTCCCCTCCGTGGCGCCTACCCCTCACCCCCCAGGGTTCTGTCCTGATGGCCGACACTTCATCCAAGAGCCCCCTTCCGGGGTTGCGTCTCCTGAGGCTGCCCCCAGCCCCCTGCAGGCCAAAGGCGGACGGAGAAGCAGGCTGAAGACTGCAAACAGCCCTGCTCGGTGCCTGGCCGCTGGGAGCCCCCCTGTCGGACAGCCCGTCTCTGTCCTCCAGTCCCCACTTAGAGAACCAGAGAAAGGACGGGAATGGAGGGGCTACTGGGGCACCGTGGTGCTGGTGGCAGTGCATGGGGGAGGGGAGGGGGGAGGAAACAGAGGGGGGGGAGGGGAGGGCATGGGAGGGGGAGGGGAACAGATGGAGGAGAGGAAACAAGAACAGGAGAGAAACAGGAGGGCCCGCACTTCCCGAGGGCGGCCGGGTGCCTGCAGCCCACTGCATTCATCACACTCACCACTACTACGACATCCCCCTTTAACCCCAGAGAGGGAGCCTGTCCATCCCCCATCTCTCCGCGGGCAGGCGGCAGAGGGGCACGGAACGTAGGAGCTTGCCCAGGCCCCGGGGATCAGTGCAGGTGCCGGGACTCAAACTCGGCCTGTCCAACCCCCACGTCCATCCGTGTGGCCCTCCACAGAATCACGGGCAGCAGGGGCTGTGGCTTTGAGTCCCTGCAGAAGGCTCTCGAGGCCCGGGAGAGCAGGCTGGAGGCCAGCCCAGGCGCGAGGCATGTGTATGCTGGGGGGGGGCGGGAAGTAGGCATTCACCAACTTCGGCAGAGAGGGGACGCTATGGCTTCTGCCGGCTTCTGCCGAGTGAAGCTGCACTGGGGGGCGAGGGGGGAGGGACCTGGCTCGCTCGCCAAAGCTGAGAGTCCCTGTTTCATGTGGCGTCGCATCAAGGTCCAGGAACGCCCTCAGCAGCAGGGAGGAACCACCCCCCCCCACCACCGTATTACTCCAAGACCCAGACGCCCCGGCTGTCCCCTGAGGGTGAATACTCAGAGCCCTGGCACGGGAGGAAGAGGCCTAAGTGCTTCTAAACAGCCCCGACCCTAGTGCCCCGTGTTTGCACGGGGCCCCCATCAGCCCTCCACTGTGGAGGGTCCTTCAGATGCCGCAGCCCCTGGGCGAGCGGCGGGGGTCTCCACCCACGACAGCGCGGGTAGAAGGGGCACGGGACGCACGCAGCACCCACGATCCCCGGGCAGGCTCTTTGCACGCAGCCGCATGACCTCCCCGAACAGCCGCCACAGCGGGGACAACAGGCAGGACCCCCGTTGGCCAACGTTCCAGAGCAGAGTCTTGGCAGCCCCCCAGGGGGCTCGTGCTGGAAGGCGGGGGTGGACGTGTGCACGCACATGTGGCTGACAATCGCCCTCGCGTCCGCACCAGGAATCTGGCGCACAGCCCGCCGGCCACAGGGCGCTGGTAATCCCCAGCTGCTCCCCTGACGCCACTCAGAGACGTGGTCCAAGGAGAGACGGAGAGGGTCACTGTTTCCAAGGTCGCACATCCCAAAGGGAGGCGCTGGGCCAGGGAACGGAGACGAGCACTTGGGCCAAAGCCATTGGCTCTCGGTCAGGGCGGTCACGGGGGGGGGGGGGGGGCACCCATTCATTCGGCATTTTATTGAGCAACTATAACGAGCCAAGCGGCACAGCCCAGCCAAGGAATCAGCTTGTGGAAACACACCCCGATCCTTCCCTGTGCCTGATGTCATAGGAGGAACTCGGGTTTTTGGAGTCGCAGAGCCCTGGACAGAAATCCCGGCTCAGCTAAGTTATCAGCTGTTGGAATCTGGACCAGTTTCTCGACATCTCCAGACCTCAGTCTCCTTGCGAAATAGCAGGTCTCAGCGAGACGACAGGACGGTGTCTGCAGGGAGCCCTGGCCCAGGCCGGGCGGGCAGCCCACGGGACTAAGGCAAGTCCTCACAGGCACATGTGACGAGCAGGCATCCCACTGTGCCGCCCTGCCTCCTGGCGGGAACGTCCACACAGCAAACCGTCCATGCCCGTCCTCGGGGGCAGGGAAACAGCAGCGCGGCCAGACGTCCCCGCAGCTGCTTCTCCCAAAGCTTCCCGGAGGCTCAAGTGTCATTTCCTTCCCGGACAGCTGCTGGGTGCCCGGATCCAGGGGCAAGCCTGGCGGGCCCCTTGGCCAACAGGGCGGTGAGCCGAGGGGCCGGCAGGAGGGGGGCTGAGCTGGACCGGTCACCTCCAGCAGTGATGGGTCGTTCAGCCCTCTCTCCGCGGCTCTGGGGGAAATCCAGTTCCCAGGACACAGGCCAGACCAGGGGGGTGAGGCAACAGGAACGTCCTTCAGCATCCGCAGCAGCACAAAGCCAGAGAGAGACCCAGACCCGACCAGGACCCCGGCCGCTCTGAGACCCACTTCACGTCCGAGGAGAACAGCCACCATCGAGCCCATGTGTGAGAGTGTGTCCGGGCGGGGGTGTGTGTGTGTGCATGAGGGAGAGAGGCAGGCCTCGGGGCAGGTCCCTGTACCCCCATGCCTCAGTTTCTTTATCTGTAAAGTGGGGATAACATTACGTACTGCAAAGGGCTATCGTGAAATGAAAATGTATTCATACTTGTAAAGCGCTTAGAACCGTACAAGTGTTGTAGGTTTGCTAAATAGGTAAAAAAATAAGACACGTGTTACTCTGTGCTTGAAACAGAGCTTGGCATGCGGCCAGCACGCAGAGCTGGTGTTCCTGAAGGCCCTCAGACCCGGGGGAGCAGCAGAGGCGGGGCTGGGGGGGTGTTCACATGAGCAACACCGAAGCATGTTCGTCCACACCTGTGACAATCCGCACACATTTCTACAGACTCCTCTGAAACTGGGGTTAATTCGACACCTGGGCTCAGGCGGTGGGGGGAGGGGGGGTTGGTGAGGCTCTGCTGCCATAGGAACCAGAGGCCAGGAAGACAAAGAGCTGGGCAGGAAGCACAGCAGGATCAAGCCTCGCCTGATCCCCATCTTAAAGACAAAGCAGAATGTGTGGGGCCTGAGCGGAGGGTCCCCCCACTCAGGCACGTTCCCCACATCGTTACGCCTCAAAAGTTAAGTTCTCATCAAATAACGGACACCTGGTCTTGGCACGAGCCTCAGAGGCCCCTTCTACAGCTTTCCTGAACAATCTCCACACAGTCCCCACTTGAATACTTCTAGGCATGGGGAACTCACTACTTTGTGAACTGGCCTGCTCCACTGTCAGAAAAATCCAACTTTCAGGCAAAATCCTTCCTTATGTAACAAGTCAAACTGCACTCTCTGGGACCTGCCAGGCGGCTGGTCCTGGGGGTGCATTTTGGAGGAACTCAGACTAGGTCCTTTCCTCCTTCTATGTGATGACCCTCCAACTACTCAGACCAGTGACTGCAGCTCTTTTTTTTCCCCAAGTAATCTCTACACCCAAGGCGGGGCTCAAACTCATGACCCCAAGATCAGGAGCCACACGCTCTGATGAGCCAGCCAGGCGCCCCCTATGTCCCCTGTCCGGACAACCCCGCAGCACGCTCCCATCCCCCACCCCGACCCCCTTCAAGCCCCGCCCCACAGCATGTGGGTGCCCCCCACTCCCCACCGGGGCCCTCTCCTGTCCGCCCACATCCTCCTTCAACTGTGTCCCGGAGAGGGCCCCACTGCAGAGAGAGCCTCTTGTGCTGTGTTCCCCAAAAAGGCATGTTGAAGCCCTAACGCCCAGAACTGTGAAATCGACCTTATTTGTAAATGAGGTCTTTGCAGATGTGACCGAGGTAAGAGCAGGGAATCCTGGATGGGGGCGGCCCTAAACCCCTAAACCCACACGCCGGTGTCTGTGGGAACACAGAGGTGCTCGGGGAGACAGCCCTAGGAGCCGGAGGCAGGGACCACCGCGGGGTACCTGCCAGCCGTGGAAGGCCGGCGGCCACCGGAGACCGGGGAGAAGCTGGGAGAAGATTCCCGACTCTTGCTCAGGGTCTCCGGAAGGAACCAGCCCGGCCTGCACACTGCCAGCCTCTGCAGCTGGGAGAGAAGGAGGGTCTGCTACGTGAGGCCTGGGTCTGTGGTCCTTCGTCACGACGGGGACTGAGCAGGGACGGCCCAGAGGCCCAGTCCCCTCCCTCCTGCCGCCAGAGCCTGCATCCGCTATTTTGTCTCAACGGCCAGGTCACACGGCTGCTCACCCCGAGCTGCGCCGGTCAGTGAGGACGCGCTGATCTTCCCACGCCCCAGGCCGGGCGGCCCGAGCTCCCAGAGCACCTGCGGCGGGGCCCCCGCTTCCCACTGTCAGCTGGGGCTCGCGGGGTCGCCTGGACCCCGTCTTCTCACAGGCTGCCCACCCAACCAAACCAGCCGCCTGCCCTCAGCCAGTGCAGGGAGCCCCTGGGCGGCGGGGTTCTGGCCGAGGGTCCTTTCAGGGCGACCCCCTGATCCTGGCCCCGAGCCCTCCGGAGCTTGGGGCAGGAGCCGCCTGGACAGGCCCTCGGCTGCTCCGGACGCGGGGGCTGGACCTGCTCTTGTGCACCCCGCCCCCACTTCTGCTCGGCAACAAAAAGCACAGTTTTGTGCCAAAGGTGGGGCCCGAAGTTTCCCAGAGCCTGGTTTCCTGCCAGGCCTAGGTACAATCTGTAGGACTGCTTGCCCGTGTGTGTGTGTGTGTGTGTGTGTGTGTGTGTGTGTACACGCCCACGTGCCCGCGGCCACACGTCCCACCAGGCAGCACTGGGCAGGGCGGGGAGGTTCACGGACATTCTTCCTGGGGGTCAGGAAGATAGTGAAATGGAAATAAGAGCTGTGCACACGCACGCACACACACTCACACACACACCCCGCAGGGGAAGTCCTTTTCCTTCCTTTCCTTTCACCTCAAAGGATCCCGAGCCTCACGAAACGAGGCTGAACTTCAGATGTGACCTGAGCGCCGTCCTGGGCGTTGCGGAAACCTCCCCCAGACCTTCTAGACGTGGACAGCGCGTCTCCCGGCATCTGCCGCATCTCCTGGCCCCACCCCCGTTTCCTCCTCCGGGCTCCCCGAACCCTTGGGCTGCCTGCTCTGACCCCCACCTTCCCACTGGGGTGTGAATCATTTCCTCCGCACCACACAGACGCACACGCCGCGCGGGAGGGGGACGACGAGGGGCTCCCTTGGTGGCCCGAGGGAAGGGGCTCCTCTTCCCTGCTCCCAGGGCCCCGAGCCGCGTGGTGCTCGCCCTTCCCGGCCCTTCGCTGGTACCCAGGGCGCCCCTTCCCGTGCGCCCACTCTAGCCCCCAGCCCACCGCCCGAAAACTTCCTGTGAACCAGCCCCCACCGGCCCACACCCTCCAGAAGCTTCTCTGTCACCCCATAAACTGCATCCACAGACCAGCTCCGTCCACACCCTCTGGGAAGAGCGTTTTGCCACCTGGAGACCACAGGTGTCTGCGGCAGCCACACTTTGCCCAGCAAGGCCTGAGCCCCAGACCCAGTGAGGCCGGGCGGCCAGGGCTCCGGGTTCTTCCCAGCCTCTCGCGTACTGCCCTCAGCCCCAGGGCCGCAGCGGCCTGAGTGTGTGTGTGTGTGTGTGAGTGTGTGTGTGTGTGTGTGTGTGCGCGCGCTGTGAAACCTCCCTAACGCGAAATTCACCATTTTAACAATATTTAGTCATATGTTTCTGGGACATTGTGATCACCCCTGTCAGCGTGCAGTTATCAACTTACCCATCTCTAGAACTTTTCGTCTTATCAGACTGAAAGTCTGGACCCCTCAGACATGAACTTCCCATTGCCCTCACCCCAGCCCGCTGGCCGCTGCCTTCGACGAGCACACACACATCTCTGCAGGAGACCCGGCCCTCAGTTCCTTGGGGGGGTCCCACTACACGTGGACGTGCTGGAGCGTGTGAGAATCCTGGGGTTCAGTTTTTGAGGACTTTCCATGCTGTTTTCCACAGCGGCCATGAGGCCTCCGGTTTCCCCACATCCTGGTCAACAGGGGTTACTCTCTGTTCTGTGGATAACATGAGTATAGTGGCCCATTGCTGTTGTGATCTGCATGCTCTAACGATTAGGGACGCTGAGCATCTTTTCCTGGGCTTCTTGGCATCTGTGTATCTTCTCTGCACAAAAGCCCATTCTAGTTCTTTTGTCAGTTTTTTGTGTTTTTTGTTTTTTTTTTAAAACTGGGCTGTTTGGGTTTTTCTTGTTGGATTGTAGGAGTTCTTTATATATTCTAAATATTAATCCCTTATGGAGATATGGTTTGCAAATATTTCCACCCCCTCCCTTCCGTGGATTGTCTTTGCTCTCTGTTGGGGTGTCCTTTGAGGCACAAATGTTTTTTTTTTATTTTGATGAAATAGAACTTATCTGTTTTTTTCTGTTGTTGCCTGTGCTTCTGGTGTCCTAGGCAAGAAACTGTGACCAAACCCAACGTCACAAAGCTTTCTTCCCCCTGTGTTTCCTTCTAAAGCACCTGCTGCTTTTTTTTTTGCTGCTCTGTGTTCCTCAGGGTCTTGTTTTATTCTTTTAGTAGCTAACCAGCTTTTACCTGTTAATAATGCTTTATATTACATTTTGCTGTTCAAATTACTGGTGTGGTGTGGTTTCTGTTTCCTGCCTGGGACCTGACTGATACATCAAAGTAAGCAGAAGGAAGGAAGTCATGAAGATAAGGATAGAAATAAAAGAAATTTAAAAAAAATAAAGAAAAAAAAAAAAGAAAGCCAAAAGTTCATTCCTTAAAAAGATCTACAGATCAATAAACTCATAGGTAGGTAGACGGATGAGAGAGAGAAAGATGAAGAACATAAATTACCAGTATTAAGAATGAAGGGTTGGGGGGGCGCCTGGGGGGCTCAGTGGGTTAGAGCCTCTGCCTTCGGCTCAGGTCATGGTCTCAGGGTCCTGGGATGGAGCCCCGCATCGGGCTCTCTGCTCAGCAGGGGAGCCTGCTTCCCCCCGCCCCCCACCATCTGCCTCTCTGCCTACTTGTGATCTCTCTCTGTCAAATAAATAAATAAAATAAAATAAAAAAATTAAGGGTCATCCCTAGGAGCCTCCAGACATTAAAATGATAATAAAGGAAAATTATGAACAACTTTACATGATTAAGTTCAACAACTGACATGAAATAGACAGATTCCTTCAAAATACAACTTACCAAAACTGACACAAGAGGAAGTAAAAACCTTGACTAGCTCTCTCTATATATTAATACATTCAATGTATTCAGTTAAATACTAAATTCATTTAACATATTTAATACAAATACTTAATTTGTCATTAAAAAAACAACTTTCCAAGAAGAAAACTCTAGGGACAGATGACTTCCTTGCTGACTTCTATCAAACACTTAAGAAAGAAATTACACCGGGCACCTGGGTGACTCAGTCATTAAGTGTCTGCTCAGGTCATGGGTCTTGGGCTCAGGTCATGATCCCAGGGTCCTGGGATTGAGCCCTGAATCAGGCTCCCTGCTCAGCAGAAAGCCTGCTTCTCCCTCTCCCACTCCCCCTGCTTGTGTTCCCTCTCTCTCTCTCTCTCTCTCTCTCTCTCTCTGTCAAATATACAAATAAAATCTTTTGAAAGAAAGAAAGAAAATCAATTTTATCCAAACTTTTATGAAAAATAAAGAGGAGGTGCACTTCTGACTCACTTCATGAGGCTGAAAGAACAATGACAAAGGCATTACCAAAACAAACTAACTAACCAAAAAAATACCACACCAATAATATCCCTCACGGATCTACATAAGAAATCCTTTACAAAAAACTAGGCAAACGAAACCCAGGAATGTATGAAAAGGATTGCATATCGTAACCAAGTGGGACTTAAGCCAGGAATGCAAGCGTGGTTTAATACTAAAAAATCAATCATTGTAATTCACCCTGTTAGTAGAACCAAGGAAAAAATAATGATCTTTTCAATAGATACAGAAAGAGTATTTATCAAAGCCAACATCCACTCATGTTAAAAACTCCAGCAAATTAGGGACAGAAGGGTATCTCCTCAGTCGGACAAAGAGCATATTTGGAAAATCTATAGTTAACATCCTAAGTTCCGGCACAAGATGAAGATGTCTACTCATTTGTATTCAATATGGAAATGACAATTCTAGCCAGTGTAATAAAGCAAGAAAAAACAATTAAAGGAATCAAGATCAGGAAGAAATAAGTCAAACAAGTACATAAAAAAGACTTTGACAAGGTCACAGAATATAAAATTTATATACAAAAATCAAGTACATCTTATTATTTACCAGCAGCAGACAACTGGAAATGAAACTTAAATTACATACTTAATTGACAACAGCACCAAAAAAATAAAATAGTTAGAAATAAATTTAACAACTGACATGAAGATCTTTTCACTGACAACTGTAGTACAGTGTCATTCTATAGAGTCTGAAGATTCAATAAAGACTTTAAAAATGGAAACAGACTTGAAACAAATAATACATCATGTGTTAGTTCAAAAAATAAAAAAATAATAAAAATGGAGACATACCACGTTTATAAGAAGAGTTGTTGTCATTAAAATATCAATTCGCCCTAAATTGACCTATAGATTCAATGCAACCTCAAAATTCACACAGCATTTTTTTAATAGACATTGACTAATTCTAAAACTTACAAGGAAATTTAAAAAACTGAGAACATCTATAGGCACCTGGCAGACTCAGTCAATGGGGTGTGTGCAACTCTTAATCTCTGGGTCATGAGTTCAAGCCCCAAGCTGGGTGTAAAGATTACTTAAAAATAAAATATTTTTAAAAATTAAAAAGAACATCTAAGGCAATGGATTGGATATATTGGGAGAGCTTATTTCAAGGCTTCTTATAAAGCCACATTAATCAAGACAGGGTGGTATTGGCCAAAGAATAGACAAAATATCAATACAATATGACAGACCCCGGAAATAGAAACACATATACAAAGTCAGTAGATTTTCAACAAAGGTGCCAAGGTACTCCAATGTCTTTTCAACAAATGGTGCTAGAACAACTGAGTATCCACACTTAAAAAATAAGCCAGTAAGCAAAACCCAACATAGTGAACCTCAATCCCCTACCTCACACCATACACAAAAGATGATTTCTAAACCAACAGAAAAGCTAGAACCATAAAGCTTCTAGAAGACAACACCGAAAATACCTTTGCCACTTGGGAGCAGGCAAAGCCTTCTTATGAAGAACACAGAAAGCAGTAACCACAAAGAAAGAAATTTGTTACATTAGATTTCATCAACATTAAAATTACAAACTTTTGGGCGCCTGGGTGGCTCAGTGGGTTAAAGCCTCTGCCTTCGGCTCAGGTCATGATCTCAGGGTCCTGGGATCAAGTCCCGCATCGGGCTCTCTGCTCAGCAGGGAGGCTGCTCCCCGCCCCCACCTGCCTCTCTGCCTACTTGTGATCTCTCTCTCTCTCTGTCAAATAAATAAATAAAATCTTTAAAATTACAACTTTTGCTCATTGAAACAGATCATTAAGAAATGAATATGCAAGGCACACAGCAGGAAAAACAGATTTACGAAACACTTATCTGACAAAAGACCAATATCCAAAAAGAATAAAAGTCAAGCAATGCACTTTTATTTTTTACTTTTTTAAAAGACTTTATGTATTTAATTGCCCAAGGGTGGGAAGAGAAAAAGCACCAGGCAGAGGGAGAAGCAGGCTCCCGGCCGAGCAGGGAACCCGATGTGAGACTCAATCCCAGGACCCTAAGATCACGACCTGATCTGAAGGCAGACGCTTTCACCCACTGAACCACCCAGGTGTCCCCAAACAACTTACTTTTAAAATTGGCAACAGATGGGAAAAGGCACTTCGCAAAGAGAAAATAGATGAGTCCTCAGTAAGCACATGAAAATGTGCTCTCTGGCATTAGTCATCAGGAGAATGCAAACTGCAGCCCTAATGAGACACCGTGACACACCCACTGGGAAGATGGAATCGTAAAGAGTGACAGCACCAAATGCCGGCGGGGAAGTGGAGCCCTGGGAACTCTCCGCCACGGCTGGTGGGGGCGTGAAAAACGGTACGGCCACTTTAGGAAAAGATCTGGCAGTTTCCTGTACAACTAAACTCATACCGACCTACCCTCTGGTCCAATAATTCTACTTGGTATTTAGACAAGACAAATGGAAGCTTATGTCCCCCCCCAACACACGCAAATTGTATACGATTGCTCAGAGCTGGGGCGCCCAGCTGGCTCCGTTGGTGGAGCATGCGACTTCTGATGTCAGGGTCGTGAGTTCGAGTCCCACGTTGGAGGTAGCGATGACTTAAAATTTTTAAAATCTTAAGAAAAAGAAAACGCTCACTGCAGCTTTGTTCATAAGAGCCCCACACTGGAAACATGAAATGACTTTGAAACATGAAACATTTCATGAAACATGAAAAAACACCACTCAGCAATCATGGGACAAACTATGGGCACCGGCAGGAACACAGATCCAAAACAACACACAAACTGGCAAAATTCATCAATAGAATTTTGGCAGCCCCTAGGCGGGTGGAGGTAGACACGGACCGGCAAGGAGCGTGGATGGTGACACTCTGTCCCCGGACAGGAGTTCAGATGCGCAGTGTCAGTCTCCATCCAAACCCAGAGGGGCCCACGTAAGATCTGCGAGTTTCACGGCACATAAATGTTACCACCAAGAAAGAAACAGAAATTTAAACAAATACTGGACTCTCGCTAGGGAGATACAAGCTGAGGCGTTCGAAGGGTAACAGGGACGGGTATCAGCACCTTACCCTGACGGGGAGCCCCCAAATCACACAGGCTGTTGGGGGACAGGGGTTGACGTGCATTACAGAATCCCGGGGAGGGGGGATGTAGGGGCTTGGTGCTAGAATTCCTTCATCTTTCCTGCGTGTTTGAAATCTTTCACCGTAAAAAGTTGGAAAAATTTAGAAGAGACCGAGATGTATCAACTGCAAATAGGGAAGAAGGATGTAGCCGGAGCCCCTTCCCCCGAAGCAGGAAGCCCCCAAACCCCCACGGCCTCCGCGGGTCTCGAGGGTCTCGGAGGGAGTCCTCGCTCCCCGCGCCGGTGCCTTCCCACCCTCCCCTGGATCCCCATTCTCTCCCGGCGACTTCCCGAGGGCACGGGCGGTAGGCAGCGCGGGGAAGGGGAAAGAACGCGGGGCAGCCTCTTCCCGCGGAGTCTGGCGGGGGCTGGCTCTTGAGGGCCTGCACTGCCACCTTCTGGGGGAAAGGCTTCCTGCAGCCCAATCCCGGTCCCTTCTCAGGTTTGCCGCCTCCGCCCGCCCCCCCAGGCCCCGCCCCGCCCCTCACTGCAGTAATGGGGGCACCCACGCCTGGACGATGCACGTTTCCAGAACCCAGGCCCCTCTGTCCACTCCTCCCCAGAGAGGTGGAGCTGGGGCAGGGGTGGGGGGGACCTACAGGGCGTTCCCTGGAGTGCCCCCCCCCAGCCTCAAACACACAGCACAGAGGCACAGCCTGAGCCCCCAGCCCACGGTCGCCCCAGCCCCAGCCTCTCCCTCGGACATGGCACCATTGGGATCGGGACATGCTTGCTGAACGAGGATCCTGGAGCTTGGAAACATGCAGACGTCCACTGTCCCAAAGCCATACTTCGTGGCTTCTTATCTGATAACGATCTCCTGTGACATCTCCCCCAGCCCCACAGCCCAGAGCCCTGCATCTTTGAATGGAAATGCCACCTGGAAAGGGCCCCCTGGCTCCCGGCGGATGGCAGGAGGCCACCCACATGCACAGTAGGGGCAGCAGGGCCAGAGAGGGGTGCGGGCCCCAAGTGAAGCCTCGGAAAGGTGAGGTCTGGGCCCAGGCGAGCTTCCTGCGCTCGCCCACCACGCCTGTGTCACTCCCACCCAGTGGCCCGCGGATGGCCAAGGAGCACACGAAGCAGCAAGCAGGGCTTGAAACATCCCGCGTGTGGGCCGGGGACGCACAGGCACCCACTGTCCCCCATCCTGCGAAAGCGGCTCGAGTCTTCGTCCCCTCCCCAGCCCTTGGCAGTGAGCCGAAACACAGGTGCAGGAGGGGCCGCAGCTCAGTCCCTGACAGCAGGAGGGGTGTTAGTCCCCAGCGGGCTCCTGGTGTCACCGCGGGTCTCCGGATAACTCTGCCCAGGGACAAGGAACCTGGTGGGACGGGAAGGGGCGAGCCGCCTCTCCGGCACTGCAGCTCCCCTTAAGGCTGCCCGCGCGGGTCACCTTCCCAGGACTCAGGGGGCCACAGCCTCACCCCACGGCTGGCCAAGCAGACATCAGGCCACAGCCGGCGTCCTCCTGGCTGAGACGATGCAAGCCTCCCTCCTCGAGTCTGCAGCTGCCGGGGCAGGACTGGGCACTGGGTCAGGGCGTCTGCGGCCTCGTCGGGCACCCGGGTCCCCCCAGCAACCGGAGGCCCTCCCTCTCCCACTGCAAAGAGCAGCTCTCCCCCCACCCAGGCCTCCCGGCTGCCCCTCCTGGCCCGCCGCAGGGGATGCAGCAGCCGCTGGGCATTCAGGGCCCGTGGCTCCCTCCACGGGGCGCCCTGCAGGCCTCCCCAGCACCGTCTGGCCTGGCCCCTCCCCTCGCCTTGATGACCGAACCTCAGGGCCTTTGCATTTTCTGTCCTCTTTGCCTGGAAGCTCTTCCTCTGGCCAGTGGCCGGTGGGGTCCTTCTGGTCACGCAAATTTCAGCTCAGCGTCACCTCCTCAGGGAGGGCCTCCATCAATTCTCCAACACACACACACACACACACACACACACACACACGCCCCAGGTAACAACCACATCCCGTTCTAGGCTCCTTCACAGTCTTCGTCTAGAATCATCTATCAATGTGCTCACTGGCTAGCTGCTTGACATCTAGTTCAGACAGAGTCCCACAGGAGCAAGGGCTGTATCCTCCTCGCTCCCGGAGGCCGGCAACCTAGGCGAGCAGCTGCACAGGGCGGGACCTCCAGAAATATTCAAAAAGTGAACTGGAATGACCTGGGCCCCATGGTGCTGCAAGCAGGACCCCGCCAGGGAACGACAAGAGGCAGACTCTAAGCGGAAGATGCCATGCAGTTTGCTGGCCCTCTGATGGGAGGGGTAGGAGAGCAGCCACGAAGCCCGGGGTGCGCGGGTTCCCGCCGCCCGCACCCCGCGGCCCCGCCAGACCCACCCCGCCCCAAAGAGTGTGGTTTTTATAGCAAAGTTTCAGAGCTGGTGCCTCTTTGCTAATTTCCTAGGGGTGTGTTGGTTTGTTTACTCAGCTTTGCTCAAGTCAGAGTTTCCTCATTCGTTTAAAGGGGGGAAAAAAGAAAAAAGGAAGGAGGATCCGAAGGTCTAAAGGCAGAAGTGTTGTCCACCACGAGCAGCAATTCGCACGGCCATCTGTGCAGAAGCGGCCGAGACACTTCTCCAAGCTCAGGCCACTTGTCTGGAGGAAATCTCCCCCATTTCTTGGTCAGGTCCCACCCTGCCCTTTGCCCGGTCACATGCCCAGCCCCCAAAGGAGCTGAATCCACAGCCAGCCCTGCCAGCGGGATCCATGTGTGGCCGGTGAAGGCGTGCCCGGCACTGGAGGGCCTTTGGGCAAAGGGGTTCGAGTGGCAGCCTCAGGATACAAGTTTCTGTCGGACTGGAAGGGAAGACAAGAGGGAGGACCAACTCTGCACAGGAGGCCTAAGTTCAGATGGCAGAGGCCACGCGGGAGGGCATGGGTGGAGAGGCTTCCTGAGAAGAAGCCTGGGGACAGACCAGTGGACATTGAGCCCCATGCCCTGCCACACAGACAGCTAGTGTCACACAAGGGCTGGCCTGGAGGACCACAGAGAATTAGAGATACATCCACATGGTGGAACCCAGAACATCCCAGGCTGGCCTCCGCTGTCAGCCCAGAAGGGCCCAGATGGGGCTGCCCCGGGCATAGCACACGTCCGGCCATGTTCTGGGCCAGAGCTGAGGCTCCGCTGGCCAGCCCAGGGCGGGGAGGGATTCCAGGCCTGGCCCAGCCCAGGATTTCCCCACTCCCTGCCAACCAGAGGAGCCAGCCTGGGTGCGAGGAAAGAAAAGGAGTGAGTCAGGAACCTTACCTCACACCATATACAGAAATTAACTCAAAATGGATCAAAGGTCTCAACGCCAGAGCCAAAACTATACAACTCTTAGGAAAAATCACAGGAGAAAAGCTTTGTGACAATGGGTATGACACCACAGGCAAAGGCAACAAAAGAATGAATAGTAAAATGGGATTTCATCAAACTTAAAGACTTTTTTTTTTTAAAGATTTTATTTATCTACCTGACAGAGAGAGAAAGAGAGAGATCACAAGTAGGCAGAAGGAGAGGGGAAAGCAGGCTCCCCGCTGAGCAGAGAGCCCGATGCGAGGCTCAATCCCAGGACCCTGAGATCATGACCTGAGCCGAAGGCAGAGGCTCTAACCCACTGAGCCACCCAGGTGCCCCAAACTCAAAAACTTCTACACATCGACCAACACCATCAACAGCGTGAGAAGGTAATTGACAGGATGGGAGAAAATACTTGCGGATCACGTATCAGGTAAGGGATTAATATGCAAGATATATAAAGAACTCCTACAACCACCACCACCACCACCACCACAATGATTCAATTAAAAACGGAGCAAAGGACTCGAAGAAACATTTCTCCAAAGATACACAGACGAAACAAGCCCCGGAAAAGGCGCTCACCTTCTCTAAGCATTTAGGGAAACACACATCACAACCACAGTGAGACACCACTTTGCACTCTTGCACTCACTGGGATGGCTGTTATCCAAAGAAACAAACACGTCAATAAAACAGCAATGTCGGTGAGGGGGGGGAGGGAACTGGAACGCTCGAGCCCTGCTGGTGGCACCGGGAAACGGTGCAGCCGCCAGGGAAGCAGTATGGGGCTTCCCACCAAAATCAAACACAGAATTCCCCCACAATCCAGCAGCTCTGCTTCTGCGGATGGACTCAGTTCGTCTGAAAGCAGGGCCTGGATATCTGCACACCTGTGTCCAGAGCCGTAGCTGTCACAGCAGCCAAAGGGTGGAAACAATGTAAAGGTCTAGCCAAAGATAAAAGAAGAAACACAATGCGGTCTCTCCAGGGAATGGAACCTCATCCTGTCTTACACTAGGAAGGAAACTGACACCCGCTACAACACCATGAACCTCGAAGAGATGACACTAAGTGAAACAAGCCAGGCACAGACGGACAAATAGTGCACGATTCCACGTCTCCGAGGCACCTGGGAGAGTCGAGCTCACGGACACGGAAAGTGGGGTGATGGCGGCCAAGGGCAGAGGGCTGGGCGGACAGAAAGCTCATGTTCCGCGGGAGCAGAGTTTCACTCTGGAAGATGAAGAAGTTCCGCAGACAGAGGGATGGGGGCCCAACTCTGTGAACCTCAATAAATGCCGCCGGACTGTAGACCCCCGAATTGTTAAAATGGCAATTGGTGTGTCATGCATATTTTACCAAAATATTGGTAAAATATTGGTAAAATATTGTAAATAAAAAATAAATAAATAAAAAATATTTACAAAAAAATAATGTTTAAAGAAGAGTTGAGAGTCCAGCACAGAGTTCCGGGGATCCCAGGCCCCAGCAGGCAGGACCGGGGGAGCTCCAAGGAGGAGGCAAGGCCGTCCCCCGGCAATTCTCCTGGAATTCCAACAAGCCTGAGCCCTCCCCACCACACCAGGTGTACATGACGCAGTGGAAAAGACTAGCAGCCACACCAAAAGGTCCAGAGGGGGACAACGAGGAATCTGGGACACGGAGTCATCTGTGCATCCAGGACCCCTGTTGGAGTGGGTCGAATGGTGACCCCTCCCCCCCAAAAAACACATGGTCACCTGGAACCCCTGAACACAGTCCCATTTGGAAATAGGGTCTTGCCGGGGTAATTAAGTTAAGGATCTGGAGATGCAACCATGCAGGATTATCCGGGGCCTGAGTCCAGGGATGAGTGTCCTCATAAGAGAGAAGCAGCAGAGCTTGGGGACACAGAAGGCTCTGTGACAACAGGTAGAGGCTGGGTGATGTCCTACAGGCCAAGGACCACCAGGGGTCGCAGGCAGCCCCCAGAAGCCAGGAGAGGGGTACAGAGCAGCAGCCCCCGCACGGCCTTCAGCAGGAACCAGCCCTGCTGACACCTTGAATTTGTACTTCCAGCCTCCAGAATCCTGGGAGAGTCCGTGGCTGCTGTTTCTGGCCGTGCAGTCTGTGGCCCTCGGTTTCGGCAGCCCTGAGAAACTCCTCCAGGGACCAAGTCCCTCACCGGTCAGAGCCAGAAGAGGAAGGGGGCCAGGAAAGCTACCGGCCACCCCTCTCATCTTGTAGACAAGGGAAATAAAGCCAAAGAGGACACAGGGGGTCCAGGCAGCTGCTGACCCACAGAGTCTGTCCAGAAGGGGGTGACGAGTGCCCAGGGGGAGGGACAGGTGAGGGGTGTCCAGCTTCCTGCCCTCTCGTGACAGTGGACGCGACCCTCAGCTCTCCGCCCCCCCGCCCACCTTCTGGGCGAGCGCCCTGTGCCTCACTGAGCCGGGCAGACGCCCGGGGTCGGAGCAGCCCTCCCAGGACCCCACACCGACGCCCACGACCGAGCAGAGAGCCTTCCACATTCCCTGCCTGCAACTCACCCGCCGGGCCCATTCCCACCCTCCCCGAGGCCCAGCTGAGCTAAGTTACAGCTCCCCAGTGGAAAGTTCCCTTCTTGGAGATTCTCTCCCTGCTGAAATACAAGCGCTTGGAACGAGATAAAACTGCTTAATTTGTAAAAGCCACAGAGCCAGTCCAGAACAAGGGAAAAAACCCGACCCTTGGCTGGAAAGAGCTGCCTTCTGTGTCTCGGAGGCCAGTCGCTGCTCCATGACTCATCCCTGCCCTGCTGACAAGCCCTCCGGCATCTTCCGCGGGCGATGGGGGGAGGGGCAGCCTCTGAGAGGGCGGGGCGACCCCACTGCCCGGGAGGACCCCAGGCCCCAGACTCACAAACCTGGCAGGAGCCCAGTGCTGCCAAGAGAAGGAGCGAGTGAACGGAAGAAGGGTCCTGCACCTGCCCAGGCCCCTTTCCCCGCCCCACCAGCTCCTCCCCACAGCACTGGGCAGTGGCCGAGAGCTGGCCGGACGCACTACACACGCCAGCCCGGCGGGGCGAGGGCAGGGGCAGGTCTGTCCGGAAGCGCTCAGGTGGGGCGCGGGGCCGGGCAGGACATCCTCTGCCCAGTGCGCGGGTGGGGACTGAGGCAGCGGTCACAGGGCCTCACGGCAAGACAAGGGGAGAAGGAAGGAGCCTTCGGGGACCCTGTGGAGCAGGTGCAGAGGCCCACCGGCAGTGGGGGGCCGCCTGGGGCCACGCCAGTCCAACCCCTTTACGTTTCAGGCTAGGAAACCGAGGCCCCAGGGCCACAGAGGGACAGGATGGAACTTGTTTCTGGGGGGTGGGGGAGGAGGGCTGCTTAAGAGCCGAGTTACAATCAAAGACCACGGTCAAGGTCTGAGCAGGTCTGAGGAACATGTAGGGAAATGGCTTGAGGCTTTCCATCGTCATTCACATTTGTAACCAGTTTCTAACTACGCTTTGAAAGAAATAAGTAATTTTTGGCGACAACGTATCCCTATGAGAATTTCATCGATAGTACCCATTCTTCCTTAGGCACGTCCGGAGAGAGAGTCCCCTTCCCGTCCCTCGAGGGCAGTGGCGCCTAGCACGGCTGTGAAGGCCCAGAGCTGACCCTTTTCCAAGGCAGTTTGGTGCAGTTCATGAAAAGCTGCCGGGATGTGGCCCAGAAGGTTCCGAGAGTGCTGTCACTTCCCAAGAGTCTCCTCCCCACTGTGTGCTGGGTCTCTCCTCCCCTGCTGTCACCCATCGGGCCGTGGCGTGGTCACCTGGGAATTGAAGGCTGGAGCCACGGCCCCCGGGGCCCTGCAAGCCAGGCTGGTGAAGCGACTGTCCTCCCAAGCCCCGCAGGGACCCTGTCCATGCCCCCCTGCGCATGGTCCACAGCTCTGGTCCACAGCTCTCAACCCCAGCTGGCCCGTGTCGCTGAGCCCACACCTTGCCTTCCATGGGTCTCCACGGCTGCCCCACGTCTTGTGGCGGCCCCCGTGGCGCACACACGCATGCACACACACACGCACACACGCGCACACACACACGCCGGTCAGCAGGACCTCCCAGTGCTCCCCATCAGCCCTGACTCCCCATCAGGATTTGATCAGCAGACAGGGGGAGCCTCAGGACAGGCCACCCTCTCCTCTGGCCTCTTGGGGAGCCCCCCAACACACACAGTGGCAAGCAACAGACGAGGGGCCACAGCACCTGTAGGGTGACATTCTGAGGCTCTTTGGGACCCAAGGTTCAGCGCAGATTAGCTGAAGCCCAAGGACACCAGGGACCTACCCGTAGACCCGGTACCCTCGAGGGGGCCACAGCAGGCAGCAGGCGCTATAATGAAGGACACTGACTCATGATGTCAGACGCGGACCGAGTCACAGCACGCCACGGCCGGCCGAGGGGCCGGGGAGCCCGACCCAGGGCAGGGGGCCACGGAACCGGGATGACTCAAGCCAGAGCGGCCTCCTTTCTCTTCAGGGGCACCACCCCGGTGGCTCCGTGCTCGCTCTGTGGGGGCTGCCAGCAAGAACGGCCCGTCTAGGAGAGGCTGGATCCCCCGGGGGAGCAGGGATGGGCCCAGACCCTCGAGGCCCCTCTGGCCCAAGGACCAGGCATCTGCCCTCACTCTGTGCCCTGAGGTGACATCCAGCTGTCGCAAACAGTGATTCTGCCCCAGAACCTGAGAGGGGCCCACACTGCTGATGACCCTGGCCTCAGGCGTCCCTCAGTGACCCTGGAAGAAGTCACTCCCCCTCCCCGCTGCGGGGCTCCCAGGTGAGTGAGGACCCGAGTGACACCCCTGGCCCCAAGGAGGACTCGCCTGGGCTAATGCCCCAAGCCTCCGGGCGGACGAGACCAGCTGTGTGTGCCGTGCGTGGGCGCACACACACACACACGCGCGTGCACACACACACACGTTTGCAGGAGCTCCACCCCTGCAATCAGCTCCTGGGAAGGCACGGAAATGCTATTTCAGGGAGGAGACCGAGGCGGCCTTGAAGACGGACTTTGGCTAGCGGCAAAAACACACAGCACACGGTGGACAAACCAACCACCTAGGGGCCCACATGCCGCCAGCCCAGACCCGAGCACCGGCCGCCAGGCCCCCCACCCTCTCCTGGAGCGTGGCACTCGCAGCGCCTGGAGAAGCAGAAGTGGCCCACTGGGGACGGAGCGAGATCAGCGAGGGGAAGGAGGGCAGAGTCTCAGGAAGAGCCAGACTTCATGAAGCTCCACTCCGGGAACATTGTGTCCCACGACCTCAGAACAGTCCAAAGGCAAAGAAATACGTCCACACAAATGAATAAAAGTGACCCCCAGGGGCTGATTTCCCGGAGCGCAGACGCAGCTCTGAGTCGGGGGAGGGGGCCGCGGGGGGCCTACCTGTGATCCGGTCTCTCTCCATTACTACGGATAAATTTAGCAGCAGGCGGGAGTCCCGGCGTCCCCCTTCCAGAGGCGTCCTCCCCTTCTCACCCCCGACGCCCTCCCTCTTTCTGCCTCCTCCTCCTCCTCCTCCTCCTCCTCTTCCTCCTCCTCCTCCAAAAACACTCTTTGTCTGGTCTAATTTCTTCAATCTGTTGCAATCACGAATGCATCCAAATTACCACATTTCCATGTGCTGATCATATGTTTGTGCCCCAAACTGAAGTAGCATTGTCTCTTTGAATCGGGAGGGAGACGGGACCAGGGCCGATGCACAGGAGAGGAGGCGGGACGGGGGCGGACGGAGCCTCCCGCAGCCCCGGGTCCCAGCCGGACCGAAGTCTGGGCTTTGTGCGCGCGAAGGCTCCGGAGGCGCAGGGTGCAGCGGGCGGCTTCCGGCGGCCTTCTCTCCACCCCCTCCAGCCCCTCCGCCAGGCCTGCTGCTCCTTTTTAATATCCACTTGGAGAAGCTTAACTTAGCCTCTTGGAAACCGGCTCGCAGTCAGATTCCTGGCGACTTGCAAAGTCTTTCATTTTCCGTGGCCCGCGAGGCTGTGTTTCCTCTGGCTGAAGCCTTTGAGAAAAGCCCAGTTCCTGCGCGTCCGCCTGGTCTTCCCTGCGGCGCCCCCCACGCCCCCCAACCTGGCCCCAAGGAAGCAGGCGGCCAGGGAGGGCTCCGAGCACCGGCCCAGAAGAACCCCGTGGAGTTGCCCCTGGGGCTACCCGATGTGACACAGGCTACTGGCTGTCCCGCCCAGGCCCGTGGGGGGTGGGGAGGCGGCGTGAAGGAGACTTCCTGGAAGGTCCTACTTATGCATGAGTCAGTGTGTCCCCAGCTGTCCCCGGGGAGGGAGCCTGGTTCCTCAGCGCGATTCCTCATACTCAGCACTTCTCTGGGAAGGGCCCCCCAACAAGGCCTCCCGGGGGCTCAGCCGTTTCCTGCTCTTCCCTTGGGGTGGGGGGGCACTGCTCACCTGGCAAACTCAGGGGCGGGGGCACCAGCACCTGGTCAGAGTCGGGGGGAGGAGGGAATCCATGCACACTGGCTGGAGGGTGCAGACTAAGTCCCATCCCCTCCTGCCTGGGACAGGACCCCAAATGCAATGTCCTATGTAGCAAGGTATCTCCGTGGGGGCGGGGTTCACCAAACAGCAACCATCTCCCCACCCTCACCCCCTCCAAGCAGAGCCTGGAAAGCAGCCCCAAAAGCGGCCTGCCTGCTGAGGGACCGTGGGGCCAGTGTGATAGCCCAGAGAGGTCCCACAGGCTCAATAATGGCCCCCAAAGATATCACATCCTAATCCCTGTAAATGGGACCTCATTTGGAGAGTCTTTGCAGAAGGAATTACAAGAAAGATCCTGAGACAGGAGATTAGCCTGGATAAGTGGGGTGGGCCCTAAAAGCCATCGGGTGCCTTGCGCCTCACATGGGAGGGAGGCAGAGAGAAGAGGGAGAAAGGGATGTGAAGGCAGAGCAGAAACCTGACGGCCCCGCCTTCAAAGGCTGGATGCAGACCCCAGAAACGGGGGGTGGGGGGGGGGGCAGGAGTGGCCCCGCCCACACCTGGATCTCCGACTCCAGCCCCAGAACCTCAGGAGAGCGCGCTCCTGTTGTGAGCCGCCAAATCTGCGGCCACTGTTTGGGCCCCCAGGGAAGACAGACCCCCAAACCAGCCTGCCCGGGTCCCCGGCTACCATTTCCTGGTCATCATATTCCATTCTCAAACATTACGTCCCACCAACCACTAACAACCCTTGAGCTAAGACAATGGCAAGCATGAAAATTTTGGGGGTTTATCCATTCAATTTCTTCCCCGATTTTGAAAAAAAATATTCCTTACCGGTTTTTCTGATTATAAATGTAATACTCGTTCATTGTATTGAGTTTAGAAACGACAGAAAACGTATGAAGAAGAAACCCCTTTACTACCACCTGGGACTCTCGGGCACCAACTCCCAGCAGGGCAAGCCGGCCCAGGAGGGCCCCACAGACAGGCCAGCTGGTGGGGACCGGGTAGGCCAGGTCCCAGGCCGGCCGTGGCCCCCCCACCCCGTGCCCCCCAGCCGCCTCCTGCGGGCGCCCAGCGCTCAGGCCATGATTTCACTGCTGAGCACAGCTCTGACCCTTGGTTCTTCCCTGGCAGAGTTTGGCTCAATGTCCGTTCCCCCACCATGCCTAAAAATCCAAGCATTCTGGCCCAAGCAGGGGAGCATTTGAAACCAAAAACCTGGCAGCACCAATTGGCTCCAGTGAGGCCCTTGTTAGTCATGAGCCAGCTCAGAGGCCCGGCGCAGAGGTGGGGTGAGGCCAGGCCGTGGGAGAAGGGGGCAGCCGCCCCCCAGGGCTCACTGCGGCCTGGTCTAAGCACCTGCGCCGTCCACGCCCAGCGGGGAGGGGAGCAATGGGCCAGGCCCAGACC
>CM053619.1:44209400-44220944 GCA_028646535.1 Procyon lotor
CATCTCCGTCCTTCACCGCCCCCCCCCAACAGATCTGCACCCACCATCTGCAGGCCCCTGACCGCCATCCGTGTCCCCATCCCCAGCGAGGGGCGTGGAAGGGGCCAGGAGGAAGAGTTGGGGGATGGCTTTCTCGTTCAACGCGGGGCTCAGGCCCCTCCAGGAAGCCCCCTGCGCCCCATGGGGAGGGGACACACAGCTGAGAGGCATTCCGGGAGTGCCCCGAACTCCCAGAAGTCCCAAGAGGACGACCCCATGATGTGGGCAGCAGGGGGCCCAGGACCAACATGGCCTCATGCTTGGGGAGCATCCGAGGAGGGGCCGTGAGGAGCTGAGGGGAGAGGCCCAGCTGAGAGGAGGGTTTCTGAGGTTCTGGGCTCAGGCTGTGGGCCCCCTCAGGCTGCCCCCTGCCCCATGCAGATGCTCTCGAATCCTCCACAATCAGCTCCGAGCTACAGGGACCTCTCACTCTAAAAAAATGACTTTTCCATTCATTTCCTGCTCATCCCCAGACTCCAGCACTGAAGTCGGCTTCCCTGAGTTAAAAATAAAGGCGCTCCATCCTGAGCCTCCCGCTGACTCTCCCGCGGCCGCTGCTACCGTACCTGCCAGCAGAGCAGGCGCCCGCCCCAGCCTGGCCGCCGGCGAGCAAAGCCCTGAGCAAGGCGGGCTCTGGGCTGCGGCCGGCTCCATTCCTCCCGGGAGCCTTCTCTCCGCTCTTTATTGAGCAGCAGGTTTAGGCTGTTCCTAACCAAATATAACCCAGCCACTCTCGGCCCGGGGGACGGCGGCAGGGTTTACGGTGCGAGCAGCCCGGGCTGGCCTGTGGCTTTGGGAGTTCTTCCAGAACCGTGTGGAAGGGAACCAAGTCATTGGGAAGAGGCGGCCCAGTCGCAGCCGAATTCCGCCACCAACGGGCTTCCCGCTCAGCCACCCATCCCGGGCCGGGGCCCGCACCGTGTGCCTCCGGGAAGGCCCCAGGTGCCCGTGCACTTCAAGGGCCTCAAGGAGCACAGAGGCCCAGTTCTCGGGAGCGTCTGCCCCGCGGCCCCCGGGGTTGAAACGTCTCCCCCAGATGACTGGAAATGCCCCCAAAGAGCCAGTGTCTTTCCCTTTCCGCCGGGAGCCCAACATTCTGCCCACCCGCTAGGTGCCCCACACGCGCTCGCTGGAAGAACAATGAACTTGAAGACCAGCACTGCCCGACAGAACTTTCTGGGATGACGTAAACGTTCTCGATCTCCTGCCCTCAATGTGGGAGCCACGTGTGCCCACTGCCGCGTGGGTCGGCTGCTCCCCGCCCCCCTCCCCAGAGACACTGCATTCTCCGTGAATTTCTTCACCAGAACGCTAACAGAAAAGCTGCTCTTCAGCCAACGCAAAAGAAGGCTGACATTTCTATTTTAAACTCCTTCCTGGGCCCATCACCCCGAGCTCGTCCTACCCAGTTGAATTCAACAGTACTTACGGCCTGCTAGCCACGTGCCCTCAGAACACCCAGGCCTACGGGCGGGAGGACAAGGAAACCCCCAAGGCCAACCCTGGAGACAGACAGGCTGGGTCAAAGGTACCCCGGAGAGACACGGCCTTCAGGGGTAAGAAGGTGCAGGGGCCCCCCTGGAGCTGTGGCCGGGGCCACAGAGGGAGGACGGGGCAGTGAGCGCTGGAAGGGGGGCAAAGGGGGGCCGCCAGGCTGGGAAGCATCATGAACACGGTACTGTGGTTTAGCTTATCCTCTGGGGAAAAGGCAACTAAAGGTCCTTTAAGTAAAAGACCATGACCAGGTCTCCGGCGGATAATCACACGGATGGCGCTTACGGTGCCAGTCCTGGGCACGCAGGCGGGTCTTAGTAAGTGCCACTGAATGCTGATGGGACTAGAGCAGCGTCCTTGGGGAGAGGGGGCACGATGTGGAGGGACACTGATGCCTGACCAGGCCCAGGCCACAAGGCAGCCCATCCAAGGGTCATTCGAGGGCAGGGGGAGTTGAGAAGATCTTGGTGACCAGCCAACCTCAGGGTGTTGGGGGTAGGGCAAAGGTCAAGGACAACGCTGAGAGATCCTGCTTAAGGACCTGGGTGGATGGCCAGGCTGCGACCCAAGAGAAACGAAGGAGGCACGGGAGTCCGTGGGTAGGAAGGGCGGCACCAGCGAGGGGTGCCTGTGGGAGTCCCAGGCAAGGCCCAGGGGCAGCCAGACTCTGGCAGTGTCTTCCTTGACCAGCTCCCTGCCGCCGAGCCACACTCTCTCCCGGGCCCACATGGCCACGACGGCGGCAGCCACACCTTGCGCACAGCCGGGCGTCCTGAACACGAGGCGGAGAGCTCACAGGCCTGGAGCAAGGAGGGGTGTGCGAGCCTGGATAGAAAGACGGGCGCGGGAGAGGATAGCAGGAATTCCCACCGGGGATCCCATGGGCGCCTACTTGTGAGGCATAAGGACAGAGACGTCTCAGACAGCAGCGTTTCAGGGAGATTTTCTGCAAGGAGAGTGCGGTCCACCCACCCGGGCCCAGTGGGACATGCACGGGCTTCCTGGGGCTCCGTCACAGATCGCCTTGAAGGGAGAGGCTGAAAGCAGCAGAAGGTGATTCTCTCCCCCTTCGGGAGGCAGAAATCCAAAATCAAGGTATCAGCGGGGCTGAGCTTCCTCCAGGAGCTGCAGGGAAAACCCTTCCTGAGTCTTTGAGCTCCGGGTCCCAGCGTCCCTGGGCTTGTGGCCACCTCCCTCCATCTCTGCCCGTATGCTCACGTGGTCTGCCCCCCTGCTCCCCTGCACCTCTCCCCTTCCTGTAAGGACCCCCGCCGTCAGACTTAGAGCTCCTAACTCCAGCAAGGTCTCATCTCCAGGACCTTAACTGATGCTGCTTCTAAGAGCCCCATGTCCGAGTCAAGCCAGTTTCTGAGGTTCTGGGTGAACGTGAATTCTCGGGGGACATTAGTCAACCCCTACAGCAGGGATGAGGCGACCCATCTCAGAGGTCCTAGAAGGAGGAAGAGTGGGACCCAGAACACGCCGGATGTCCGGGCGCAAGGAGGGGCTCTGAGTCCCAGCGGGGGCGGTCGGGCAGGCCGGCTGGGCCAGCTGCGGGAGGTAAGGAAGCTGACCAAGGGGAAAGGCTGTGTGAGCTGTGGGAACCAGGGCAAAGGTTGGCCAGAGACAGTGGCCCTGAGAGGCCGCTCGAGGCACCGAAGCTGGTGAGTGTGGGAGAACACACTGGAAGGCCCCTTGGGAGGTCTGAGTGTGGGCATCACCGCAGCCCCAACGATCCTCCTGGGGACACACACGTGTGCATGGGGACATGTGAGAACGTTTCCAGCGGCGCCTGTAACAGAGGAAGCCTTCCGCGGACCTCTAGCCGCAGCCCGCGCGGAGCCCTCACCTGGCTTCGATATAAACGAACAACACCACACGCGACACGCATGGAGAAATATCAGACACATCCCATCATGGGAAAAAGCAAAGAGCGCCTACCAGCCGACGCCCCTCGGACAGCCGGCGTGAGACTGCCGGTCCGCAGGGGGACACGCGTGTCGTCTAGACACGCAGCACACACGCACCCGGCAGTGAGCAGGTCTGAATTCAAACAGGGGGCCACCCTGGCAGGAACGGGCATGGGGAGGGTCCCCGGAGGCTCACACCGCACCCAGAACGCCTTATTTCTCAAGAGGGACGGTGGGAATACAGCTGGTTTATTTCGTTCTTTACAGTTTTTTTAATGCATCTACCAACTTTTCATTTTTTCAAGAAGGGCAGAGAGCGAGTGAGCTCGTCGAAGGCTTGACCGTGGGTGCGGCCTGAGCTGGTGGACGGTGGCTTCCGCCAGGATCGGCCGTGGCCGGCCTGGAGCACACACGGCCTCGTGAAGAGCCTGAGCTCCCAGAGGCTGCGCTGGGATACAGCCCCTTGCCCTCTGGGAGGATTTAGGGGTCTGGGGTCCCAGACACAGGAGGCTAGGTGGAATGTGCAACAAGAGGTCAGGCTGGGGGGAGGGGAGGGAGGGTGGCGGCTCCAAACGGGGATCCTGCAAGGATCAGAGGGAGCAGGGCGCTAAGAGGCTGGGGGTCCAGGGAAGAGCCCCCCCGGGACCCCGGTTTTAGCTGCCGCATGGCTGGGACTAGGGAAGACAAGGAAAGGGTGTCCCGGGGCAGAGCCCGCATGCTGCCCCCCCCACCCCAGCCCAGAGAGGATTTCGTGTGTCAGCAGGCGGTCCCAAGCAAAACCCATATCGCCGGCTTACAGCTCTGGGCTTCGGCAAATTATGCCTTAGGCTTCCAAGCGGACCATGCCAGCGGCTGCCAAGTGCTGACGGCACAGAACTGGCCAGTCTGAGCCCAGGGAAGCCACGGCCAGAGGAGACTGTGTCCACACGGCCCAGGGCGCCAGTGCCCTGAGACCTCAGCCCCAGAGCTCAGCAGCCTGTCCCTGGGCCCCGGCACAAGGCAAGGGCCCTAGACCCAGCCTGGCTGCTGGAAGGGCAGAGAAGCAGACCGGCTGCGGAGGCAAGGGGCCCCAGAGGAAAGTTCCCCAGAAAGAGAGCGGCGGCTGGGCTGTCCAGGGGTTAGTGGCTCAACGTGGTTGTGGGGGGCGGGGCTCTTGCGTAACCACGGATGTGAATCACTCAGCCGCCCCGAGACCTCCAGCCGGGCCTCACCCTTCCCTTCCCACAGCCGGCCCGTCCTGCATCACAAGGGGCCTCCGACACAGCCGTGGGGACATCCCGGCTTGTGCGTCCAGACGCCCCCAACACCCCCACCCCCGTTCCCTGCCAGGCGCTGCCGCTCGGCTGCCCCATGAGCCTGGCGGTGCCCAGCACGTGGGCAGGTGGCACCCCAGACGGACAGCCCTCGCAGAGGTCTGCAACGGCCCCGGAAGGAGGCTCAGGAGCATCTGGGGGAGGAATTCCGGGGTCACCAGAATGATCCAGAGCAGTCTAATTCCACAGCTGCTAACTACATGCAGACATTACGTGGAAATTAATTTAAAATAATTGAGTCATTCTATGCAAGTGACTAAATGAATAAACTTCATGTCTTTTTCACACGGTCAGTGGTCACATGGCCGCTACAGCTAGATGTGGAACGTTCCCGCCCTCCCTGAGAGCTCCGCAGGGCAGGGCCGGGCCGGGAGGTAGGACGTGGGCTCCAGGGGACGCGAGTCCCTTCCTCCTTCATCTCTGGGCCCCAACATCCTCTTTGGAAAGAGGCCACCAGTGTGGACACACAGAGAAGCAGAGAGAAGAGCTCGGCCAAGACCACCGAGAGCCCACGTAGGTGCCCCTGGTCCCCGCCACGTGTCTGCTCTGCCACGGGAGCCCCCTCAGCTCTGCGGGGTGCAGGGAGCAGTAGGGGTCCGTGGCTGCTCAGAGTCAAAGCCACCCGCCCATGGGTCACCCGCAGCCCTGCGGCGTCCACACCCGCCTGGGTCCTCGGTCCTCTGTCCCCCCGCACACGCGGGCCTGCTCCCTGGGCCAGCGCTGCCCCCTACAGACAGGCACCCCCGCTCCCACGAGTTCCACCTCCGGCACAGCCGTGCTCAACGGGCCCGAAAGCCACCTGACTCAGAGCCACCAAAGCCAGGGCCTCCCTGGGCAGCAGGCGAGGGGCCTCACTCCCCCGAGAAGGCCAAGTGGGCTAGAGAGCTGAACTGGAAGAACCGAGGGGGTCACGGCCGAACAAGCCACTCACCTGGACCGGTGGGGTCGCCGAGCTTCCGGAGACGGTTGCTGGAGGTCCGCGTGACTCCTAAAGACAGGGGCAGAGGGCAAAGGTCACACCGGGCCGCTGGGGGGCAGTTCACACCGGGCAGAGCCTGGCCTGGGCTCTGCAGGGGGCTCCAGGACCAGAAACCGGGGGCCCTGGTCCTCCCCGGTGGCCCCCAGACCCAACAAGGGTCCACCCGCAAGGACAGCCGCTGCCTTCCGGACGCCGGCAGCTGGCGGGCACCAGGCCGAGGCCTCTGCGCCCCTTTCCCACCTAAGTCTCACTACTCATCTCACAGCTCCATCTCAGTGGGGCTGAGAAACCTCCCTGAGGCCACACAGCTACTAGCGATGGAGCCCAGAATGCAGCCAAGTCCCAACAACCTCCAAAATCCGGGCTTGGCCAAGTGTGGCCCCCCGACCGCCCGTGGGACGGTGAGGGTGCTGGCACCCAGCCAGGCACCAGCCACCCCTGGCACAGAGCCCGTCGACTTGCATCGTGGGTCCCCGGCCCGGCCCCTTCTGCTCTGGGGCTGGGCGGCTGGATCTGGGAGGGTGGAGGATGGGGTGTTCTCTCCACGCGCGGGAACAAGGACAGAGCCCCGGAGGGACGCCTCGTGCTGGGCGCGCTCCATCCCAGCCACGCCCCCTGGGGCCGCGTGCTCCCTGCAGAGGCTTATGGCAGGCAAGTCCCAACTCGCAGGGATGTGTCCAGGTGCTGAGCGGAGCAAACCCAAACCCCGGGCTGCCAGGAAGGGGATCCATGGGAGGGGCAGGGGAGCGTGACTGCTGCTCCGGAAGTGGGCTCCCTGGGCCGCCGAGCCCGGGCCTCTTTCCAGGGCTGGGGAGCACCCCAAGATGTGCCCCAAATGTTGAACCCACACACCGTGAAACGACGCCAAGAGATGCACGTGGCAGGAGATTCAAGGGCCTGCAGTGACCAGCGAGGCTTTGAGGCAGCAGGGAGGCCCAAGCTGACCCTGCAGGAGGGCGGGCGATGCTGGGCGGTCACGGCCACGTCCACAGGCCGGGGCTCTGGGGCGGTCACGAGCTCGTGTCCATCCCCCGCTCACCCCCACCAGGCAGATGCCACCACTGCCATTTCAGGGCAAGGAGGCTCGGGCGTCTCCCGGTGCCAAGTTCCCCTACCGAGCCCCCACCCCAGCCTAGCCACGCGGGCCAACCGGACTGCGTTCCCAGGTGCCCAGATATTTGGCCGAACACGATTTCCGGGGGGGTGTGTGTTTCTAGAGAAGGTTAGCATTTGAACCGACGGACTGAGCGCAGCAAGCCGTCCCCCCAGCGTGGCGGGTGTGAACAGGGCAAGGGAGAACGCTCTCGGCCTGGCCAGGACCCAGGTCTTCTCCAGCCCGTGGACTGGGGTGCACCCCGGGGTGTCCAGCTTGCAGACGGCAGCCCGTGCCGTTCCTCAGCCTCCATGACGACACGCGCCCGTCCCCCACTGGTCTGTTTCTCTGGCGAATCCCGACAGATGCCGTGACCTCACCCGGCAGACACACGGGCCTCCCTCCTCGGTGCCCACCTACTCGGACGCGCGTCAGCTCACGGCTGAGCGAGGATCGCTGACCCTCCTCGGACGTCCAACCAGAGCGCAGGGCCTCCAGGCCAGCCCTGCCGGACAGGGAGCCTGGGCCACGGCCTCGGGCCCACGCGGGCAGGTCCTGCCTTCTGGAACGGACAGCTCTCTGGGAGAGACTGGGAGGGGCGGGGCCCGAAGTGGCTCTGGTGGGCTGCCCAGGCCACGGAGGGGCGGGAGGGGCCAGGGCCTGCTCCCGGGGCTGCTGAGGCCTGACCGTGGGCATCTCAGGCCTCCACAGGCCTCCCCTCCACGAGGGCTGAGCAGGACCTCCACGGCCTGAAAATCACCATCATCACCCCCGACACACACACACACACACGCGTGCGCGCGCACAAGCCACTCAGAGGTCCCACTGTCAGGCTAAGAGTGGCACCAGTGAGCCACAGCTGTGCCCGTGAATCAGCGAGTCCCCAGTGTGGAAACCGTACAGGGTGAGGAACAGACAAGGACTCGGCCCAACATTCCTGTGGATTGACTCACTTCCGGCTGCGACTCCCCCTGGGCCAGTGGGACGCCCACCCGTGCCCCTGCCCCTGCTTCTGGCAAAGGTAGAAGGGAAGAGGTCCCACTCCGGCCCCACAGGCCCCCCTCCCCCTGGGCCTCTGGTCCCCAAGGCCCCTTCCGGGCTCGCTGCTCCCCAAACCCAGGGTAGGGCTGGAGCCACGGCTGACGGGAAAACAGCATCTGTCGCGGATTTCTTGGGTGGAGTTTTTGTTTTATTTGTGCTGTTTATTTTTCCAATCTCCCAAAACACGCGGCTGGTGCCAGGCAGCCCCTGGCACAGAGAAGACACTGGGCACGCCGGTTCCGAGGCGGGGAGGTGGCGCCCGAGGTGCCCGCCCTCGCACAACGGGCCCGCCCAGCGCCGCCCGCCGGTCGGGCCTCCGCCCGCGAGGGACCCGCGGCCAAGAGCTACTGGAATCCGGCTCCTCATTCCTCAGGCCCCGCGTCGGCGTCCGGCAAAGAGGGAGCCGGAAAGGCCTCCAAGCCATCTAAGCGCTCAGTTGTTCCAGTCGAGAATTGAGTTATTTTTATGTGATTTTAAAATAAAACATATTCTGAAGGAGAGGAGGCGATTTGCAATTTAGCCGCCCGGAGTCAGCCCCGAATGAATGAAATGCCGGGGTTCCCGGAGGCCCGGGCGCGGGAAAGCCGGACAGTCCGAGGAGCAGGGTTCAAACCCGGGGTTCGCCAGGCGCTAGCAGCACACCCCCAGCCCGGGAAATGAGGTCCCCGTTCCAGGCCCGGCTGCCTGGCCTGCAGCCCGCGGACCGAGCGGGGCCCACGCACACGGGTGACCGAGGTTAAACGAGGCCACACGCAGCGGGCACTCGGCACAGCACCTCGCGCGAAGTAAGCACTCGATAAATTACATAATTATTATCGTTAGCAGCACATTCATCATAATCATAATTTTAAAATTCTTTTTACGCTTATTATTCCCCAGCCACATATGCCAGCCTGAACCCCGGGATCTATAATTAGGAACCGACAAAGCTCAGCTGCCCCGAGCTGACGCGTTTCAACAAAGTGTAAGTTCGTGCAAGACCCGGAGGGAACAGTCACACTTGGGGGAACGCAGGATCCGGGTGCTCGCCCAGACCTGGGCACCCCAGAAACTCCGAGGCCGGGCACAAAGGCCATTTCACAGACGGTCACGAACTCCAGGCCGGCGACACACGGCAGTAAACTGTAACATGTTGAGCCCCGAGCCCGCAAGCCCGAAACACCCTTCAGGTGACTCGAGGCAGAGGGAGCAGAGGGCAGAAAGCAGGACTCACCCCTGGCTGGCGTCTCGAACGGGATGACAACACGGCATCCCGGGACCGGAGAGAAGATGCCAGACCAGGAGCGGGGGCTCCTGGGTCCTCGAGACAAAGGCGGCGATCCTGGGCAGGGCTGGGCGAGCGGGGATGGCCTGGGAGACGTTTTCCAGTAGAGCCGGCGTGTGGGGGAGGGGGGCTCACGGAGCCTCGGTGGAAGCTGGGGGCAGAGCCCACCTCCAGGCAGTGGAAACCCGAGAGGGGAAACCACCAGCCCCAGGACAACCCTCCCATCGACCCCCGGGCACAGCAGCAGCTGTGTGGCCGGGGAGCCCCACGGCCAGTCTCGTGGGCATCCCCTTGGGCGTGCAACCTGGGAGGCCTGCACGGGGGAGGCAGGTACAGGTCCAGTCAGCATGCAGGCCCTGTACGTCCTCCTTCCGGCCAATGATGGGACCCAGTAAATTCCGAGTTCAAAAAGCTTAAACAGGCGCTGAGGCATCTGACTAGATTCTCGAGTTCCTACATTATTATTAGCTGTGATTTTAATGTCCGTGCACAACCTCGGGGCCACAGTGTCTCTGCCCAGGACCTGGCGGCTGTCCCCAGCCCCTCTGGGGTCAGGCACAGCTGGGACATCCTGGCGTGGGTGGAGGGTGACCCCCCCCAACACACACACATACACAGACCCCACTCTGCTCTGTGCCAAAAACAAATGAAGTCTGGCCAGTACCTTCCTCTGGTCAAGCAGTCACCGTGTTGCAAGAAGAGACGCTATGAAAACTCACACAAACGTCCAGTTTCAATAAAGAAAAGAATCCATTTTCAATTTTTGTCTTCAGACCCCTGAGTTCGAGTCTCTCAGGAAGGGACCGGGAGGTCACAGCGACCTCGGCCTGGAGCCACCTGTCCCTCCACCTCTGAGCCCAGGACGGGGGACCCGGGACGCACAGTCTTCACCCCCCGTCCTCCACGGCTCACGTGCCCACAGAAGCTGGGAGGGGCTCCCCCAAAGTCAAGGGTCGCAGGTGGGAGTGAAGAGTCGAATTCTGGGCTTATCTTGAGAAGAGCCCAACACGGGGCTCCGTCTTCTCCCAGGCCCGCCCTCGGCCTTTGCCGCGCACAGAAGTGGGCACCGGACGGGCGCGCGGGGGAGGCGGGGATGCCCTCCCGGTCGCATCCCCAGCTCTGACCCCATCCCTGGGCAAGTTTTCGGTCTCTCCGAGCCTGGGCTTCGGCGCCTGCCAGATGCAAACTCATGAGAGTCTTACTGGGCTTCTACTGTGCCCAGGGCACTGTCCACGGGCTGCGGAATATGACAGGGACCCAGAGTGACCAGGGCTCTCGTGGGGGTGCTCACAGCCTCGTGGGGAGCCAACGCGCGTGTCCGGCTCACAGGGGGGAGGGGGCGGGTGCCAGCAGCACAGGCTCACAGGGGGTGGGGGGCTCTGCTCCGCCCTTTCTCCACAGCAGGCCGCAGCATCACCCGCGACATCGGGGCTGACCAAGGTCCCACAGAGCCCTTCCCTCAAAGCTTCGCCAGCTGGGCCTCCGGATTCTGGGTCCCAGCCCTATAAACTACATTGCCATATAAAATACCCTCAGTAAACCTGAATTTCAGGTAAACAACAGATAATCTTTAAGCAGGGGCGTACCCCTCCACCCCTCGCCCCTCTGAGGCTCTCCTTGGTGCGGCCAAAGAGCCGTGGTCCACAGGACGAGCGGGTCCCCAGGTCCGCCACCCAGTGGCAGGCTTGGGAGGAGACCGGAAGGTGGGAGCAAGAGAGAAACAGGGTCGATCCTTCCCCCTCTCTCTGCTTTGGAAGGTCTCTCCGGCCGCTGATCTTATCTCTGCCGAAAGCGGCAGCTGGGGCCGGGCAGGCCCACCTTTACCCCACTACCATCAGGTGACGGAGGACTGGGGACACTACCTCCTCCCTCTCACCCTCTGACCTGGGAGGGGGGTGGCAGCTTCCTGCTGCTAATCTGTAGATTGTCTCCAGGAAGCCAAGGAACCGTAAGCTCCTTGGGCCCTTGGCGAGCAGAGGGGCCCAAACAACACAGCCATGAGGTCAGACACTTTTGTAAACCTTGCAGAACAGAAAATATCTTAAACCCAACCCAGTAAAATCGCTGTCTGTGTCTACGCTGAGCTCCTGCGCCCCCCCCCACTTCTCCTGTGTAAGGTGCCAGTGGAGGCGTGGGGGCTCCCGCCAAGGACGGGCTGGACGGAAAGGTATGCATGGTTTGGGCTCGGTTGGGTTAGAGCGACATAGTTCGCAGTCACGTCTGTGTTTACGCAGGGGACTGCTCGCCACCCAGGGTGGCCATCCAGCTACGCTGCTGCCGATCCACGTGCTGTGTGGAATGGGGAGGGATGAGACAGGAGCACGACCTGAGCGCCTGCCGGGGAGACGTGGGCAATGGGGGGAGGGCGAGATGTGGAAGGTGTGAAGTCAGAAGCCCGGCCACGGAAAGGG
>CM053619.1:44221044-44244197 GCA_028646535.1 Procyon lotor
TTTTTTTTTTTTTTTAAGATTTTATTTATTTGACAGAGAGAAACACAGCGAGAGAGGGAACACAAGCAGAGGGAGTGGCAGCGGGAGAAGCAGGCTTCCCGCAGAGCAGGGAGCCCGATGCGGGGCTCGATCCCAGGACCCTGGGATCATGACCTGAGCCGAAGGCAGACGCTTAACGACTGAGCCACCCAGGCGCCCCTCTTTCTTTCTTTTTTTAAGATTGTGTTTATTTATTTGCCAGGGACAGAGAGGGAACATAAGCAGGGAGAGGGGCAGAAGGAGCAGGGAGCCTGACATGGGACTCGATCCCAGGACCCCGGAATCATGACCCGAGCTGAAGGCAGACGCTTAACAACTGAGCCACCCAGGCGCCCCCCACAAGTATTCTTTTAAAGATTTTTTTTATTATCTTAGAGTGTGTGCATGCATTTGAGCCAGGTTGTGGGGGGGACGGCGCAGAGGGAGAGGGATAAGCAGACTCCCAACTGAGCGTAGAGCCCCACTCCGGCTCCATCCCACAACCCTGAGATCATAACCTGAGCTGAAACCAAGAGTCAGAGGCTCGACCCACCGAGCCCCCTAGGCGCCCCTGAAGTCCCACTTTTTAATGCATCCCAACTACTAAAATTAAAAAAATAAACTTCAATTAACTAGAAAATGATGTAACTTTCTATTCTCTCATGAGAAAGTGATGTTACCCAGTCATGTAAAGAAGCGATCAGAGTTCGTAGCCAAAACTACGGTAGAGAAAAAAACCCAGTGCTTTGGAGAGAGCACAAGTAGCTGATTGGTAAAAGCATCTCTATTTTTCAGGATTTTACCCCATTTTTCGATATTTGCCAGCTGTTTGAAATTCACCATTTGGGGGCACCCGGCGGGCTCAGTTGGTGGAGCGTGTGACTCTTGACCTCAAGGTTGTGGGTTCAGGGGCCACGGTGGGGGCAGATTAAAAATAAAATCCTTAAAAGAATAAAACCTACAATCTGGTGTTACTTCTTTCCTCATTCTAAACAAGGAATCACGTCCACACTTCTCAAGGGCTGTGGAGACCCCACGCAGGCCGGATCTGTCCCCCGCTGCTTTCCATCATCTGTGTTAACAAAGCCCCTACGCTGAAATCCTTCTGTTCCAAGTCCTCGAGGGATTTGTGTGTCCTGGTCGGACCCCAGAACACACCCTGTGAACAAACCGCACACGTGAGAAAGATAAGCAGATGAACCACGGGCCAGTGGACCCGAGGGAGAACCAGGGAGAAGCCATCAGAAACTGCCGACCACCGCAGGAAGAAGCAGGAGGAAGGGGCCCCCAGAAGGCACAGAAGGCTCCGCCGGTCTCTGGGCCCCGCTGTCGACTGTGCCCCCGAGTCACCAAAGAGCTAGACGCGCTTCGCTCAGGCTTCGGGTGCTGGTGGGAGTGTAACAGGGGGACACACCATGGGGAGAGGGGGGTCAGGGTACAGAGGCCCCGGGAGGGCCGGCTGTGCAGGCGGCGCTGTGGACCGGCCCCGGGAGCCCGGAGTTCCAGAAGGAGTCGCTGCACAAGTCACCAGGTAGCAGAGAGAATGGCCATCAGGAGAGGTGGCCTGTCACCCAGGGCAACTGGCCCCAAGATTAGGGCCTTTGGGCTGGCTCAAGGAAGCCAAGGGACACCTCCCAGGGTACAGATGCGACCATCCTAGGGGCCGAAGAAGGGACAAAGGGAAGGAGGGCCCAAGGGTGGCGCCCCTAACATCGCACACCAGCCAGAGGGCTGATCTTTCATTGATTTTTTTTTTTAAGATTTTATTTATTTATTTGACAGAGAGAGAGATCACAAGTAGGCAGAGAGGCAGGCAGAGAGAGAGAGGGGGAAGCAGACTCCCTGCCGAGCAGAGAGCCCGACTCAGGGCTCGATCCCAGGACCCTGAGATCACGACCGGAGCTGAAGGCAGAAGCTTTAACCCACTGAGCCACCCAGGTGCCCCTTTTCATTGATTTTTAATTTTTAAAAAATCATTTATCCTCACAGGGCAGGTAGGGGGAGCACCGGGGTCTCCTCCTCCTCTTTCGGGGACACCAGTGAAGACTGTCTAAACAGGATCACCTCCCAAAGGCCCCACTTCCAAATCCTGTCCCACGGCGGGGGGGGGGGGGGGGGGGGGGGGGGCTGGCTCCGCCGTGCGGATCTGGGGCCGATCTTCTAAGCAAGTCCGTCCTCGAAACAGACCGATACGCAGAGTCAATGGCATTTTCTCTTCATCAAGCCTCCTTAAAGAAGAACGCTGCGGTAAGAACACTTGTCTGGTTTTGGAGGCAATCCCAGGAATGACGGAAAAAAGGACTCATCGTGCGCAATGTCTCATTAAGCTAATTACCTGGAGCGGTCTGTGGCGTCCCGGCGGCCCATGTCCCACAGCTGGGAGCACGGCTACCATCACACCTGCCGCTCAGCAGAGAACTCTCCGTTCGAGGCATGCCCCCCCATCCCAGAAGAGGGTCAACGTCAGCGGCTAGTAAGAGGGTGGTTAAGTCCATCCGGGGCCTCCGAAGAGCCAGGAATGGAGCAGTCCATGCCTGAGATCCGATCTCGGGTGCCAAGCGCAGAATGAGCACGGTTTCTGCAGGGAACGCGTCCCGCTGGGAAAATACGCACAACCTCTTTGATGCTCAGGCCGCTGCGCCCGAGGCCGAGGGCGCCCAGGAAGCAAAGTCATACTGACGGGACTGAAGAATTTGTTCTGGCGCTTTCCTATTCACATGGGCAATAAGTAATGAACAAAATGATCCACCAGCTTGGGGGGCGGGGGGCAGAAGAGAACGGAGACATGCACGGGGTGTATCTTAGAAAGCTTTTCTTTAAGAAAACAAGCCCCCAAATGGATGTAAAGGTCCGGAGGCTGGAGCGGCACCCCCAGCGAGCGGGGAGGCACTGCGTCCGGGAGGACCTGCTCGCCGCCCCTGAGGGTCTGCCCCACCGCGGCCCCTCGTGGCAGAGGCAGCTGGACGCTGCGCCCAGCAGGAGTCCACCACTGCCCCCTCCCCAGCCACCACCCTGTGGCCGCGGCATCTACACTGGCTCCCGTGGGCAACCATTCGACCCCAGCCCCCTAACCCCCACCTGTTTGAAGCTGTGAGCCAAGGTCACGGTTTTCTCAGTGCGTTTTGCAAACCCCCAAGTCCCCCCGAGCGGATTAGCCTGGTCCTTAACAGACTGAAAGACAACAGGGGTTGGATAACCCACTTCCAAGTGGCTTGGGTTACAGGAGCATTCTTCTCCCACTGGGCTCTGACCCTGGGGGGGACACAGGAGCACGGTCCCCGGGAAGTCTGTGAAAGCCCCAGGTCGCGGGTCAGATGGAGCCGCGGGCCCAGCCCAGGCGGCCTGCCAGCTCACCTCTGCCTGGCCCCTCCTGGTAACCACACTCCCCGGGAGCGATCTCCAGCCCGGGCAGACAGTCCCTGCCGCCTGCCTTTCAGTCACTGCCCCAACACGCCTGGCCAGGCCAGGACGAGGGGCCCTGGCTCAGCTCTCAGGGACTTGCATGGCCGCGTGACCAGCCCCTGGTTCCCAGGTGTAGCCCGGAGGGCCCACGAAGGCCGGGGCAACGCCTGGGCGTCACTGCACGCCCCTCATGAGCAAGGCCTCTCCGGGAGCCAGAAAGTGGACTATGGACAGCCCCCTGCCCCTTAATCTGTCTTGGCCCCACTCTGAAACCCCAGGCCGGCAGAAGGGGCGTCAGCCAGCAGAACAGAGGTCGCCCCGGCCCTTCTCTCCCCACCCAGCACTTTGGGGGCCCACACACGCCGCTGCGCGGGGTTGGAGCCAGCAGCCCTTGGAGGATGACCAGTGATGTGCGTTCCTGCCAGAGAAGGCAGGCAGCCTGTGCTCGAGGGCTACCCTGGGACCCGGATCATCTTCCTCTCCCTGCCGTTGCCCCTCTTCCTGTCCTGAAGGCCTGCGGGCGGCCAGCAGTCACGCTTCAGAGAACCAGGTCAGATCGGGCCGGAAACAAAGCTCAGTTGTTGCTGAGCTTCCAAAAGGCCACTGACAGCAAGACTCCCGGGGGCCGCCCCCCCTCCGCCGGCAGCAGCTCAATGCCCCCCTTCACCGGAGCTGCAATGGACCTGGGCCCGGGCGGGGACAGGGAGATAAGACGGAGAGAAACCGGGCTGAGAGCAGAGTGCCACCCTCAACCTTGGAGGCCCAAGGCCAGGCCACCTTTCAGAGCGGCCGTGAGAGCCACCGGAAGGAGGGACGCTCAGAGCCTGGCGCTCAGCGGCGCTCTGGGAATGAGAGACTGAAGCCATAGGGAGAGTCCAAACAGGCCCGGAAGCTGGGGACACAGGGACCCCACAGTTCAGCCCCCGTCCCTCTGGGAGGATGGGTCCCTCGTGTGCTCCAAGCTGGCCCCCAGGGGGGCAGCACAGACACTCACACCCACGGATCCCCCGCCAGACCCCCAGGCCATGCCCGGAGCTGGGCATTCCACGATAATGGCTCCCACAGAGAGCCTGGAACCCAGCGGTCACCTCCCTCGTCACCTCCCTCTGCAACAGAGGCTCCCACCCCGGGGCCTCTCTCTCCAGCCCTCCCTCCCCCAAGGCCACGGCTGCGGGATCCGCCCAGGAACTGGCGCGCTCTCGCCCCAGGCTGGGCCCTGCGTGGCCGGTGCTGAGCCTTCCTTATCGAGCACATCTTAGGCAAACAGCACGGCCCACGCAACACTGCCCATGGCAAGCAGCAGTGCAGAAACGAGGTCCCGCCCCCAGGTCCCCCCCACGCAGGGCGGCCTGTGTCAGAGGGCTATCTGATGGGCTGGGGGGGGGGGGTGCGGAGAGCCTTCCTCCCGCCGGCGAGGTCCCTGGGTCCTCAGTGGGGGAGATGCCGTCTGCCGAAACCCTCCGGAACTCGGGGCACGTGCACCTGGTTCACGGGCTCCAGGCCTCTGCTCCCGAGGGGCAATCTCCTGTCCCCTCTGCACCTGTCCCGGCTCCAACCGGCTGGGGGATTGGGGGGGAGGGCGGGTCTCCGGGGAGCAGGGGGCGGCCTCAGACTTCAGGTGCACGCCCCTGGCCTCTGTGAACCCTGTGGGCTGGCTGGGCTGACGCTGCTGGGCAGGTGACTGGAAGCCGGGCTGAGCCAGAAGGGCGGGCAGGTGGGTCACCTGCGCCGAGCGTGCCTCCCGCCGCAGCAACAGGCCCACAAGAGTGATGGCCGCAGGTCTCGGGCTCAGCCAGCTTGCTCATGACTGGGGGGCCTTGGGGGCCCACAAGTCCCACGGTCCTGGACACAAGTCCATGGTGCTACAGACTAACTACTGCACAAGGTAGCTCTTTCTCTCTGCCCAGGTCCCTGAATGAGCCGGAGCAAACAGGCTTGGCCTCGAGGAGACAAGGGGCAGTGAGGACAAGGACGAGGCTGGGGGGGAGGGGGGCGGGGACATAGAAGAGGAAGAACCCTGCCTTAGCCCCCTGCCCACGCTCACCCCGCAACCTGGGGTTAGCTCACTGGGGAAGTGTTCTCGGAGGTTCCTCTCCCTTCCCGTAAGTCAGCCCCGAGGGCACTGGGCGTGAGGGAGGCCACACTTTCCAGGGGACCAGCCCCAGAACCTCTCCCAGGCCATTCCCCTGGGCTCTAGCCCCCTTCCCCGGGCCTCTGGAGCTACGCAGGTCTTTTGAAGCTCTGGTAGACCAGGTACCCCTTGGGAATATCCTGAAAGCCGAATCTCAGACTAATTCCCAAGTGCACCCACAGACCAATCCCCACCCCATTTCTGTGGTTCGTGGGCCTCAGGGAAGTGCCTGTGCCCATGAGGACCCCCGGGGGGAGCCAGGGACACTGAAAGGCCCGGTCCCCGAGAGCTGGCTGCGCAGTGCGAAGCCCCAAGCTCAGAACACGGGAAAACCAGAGGGGGTCAGAACACAGCCGGCTCTGACACCGAGGGGCTGAGGGAGAAGCCTGGGCCTCAGTCCAGGCCTCCGAAGCTGCAGAGGGTGCAGGGAGGCCGCGGAAGCTCCCGGGCTTCCGGGGAAGGGCAGGAACGACGGCCTCCCGGGCCTTCCTGTGCCCGGAGAATGATGAAGACAGTCTACAACAAATCAGCACCAACCCTGTCTGACAACAGACGAAGCGAGACCGTCTGGGGAAAAGCCTGCCAACCTGCAGCCCCCTACCTGGGAAGCCTTTTTTTATTCTCTGCCTACTCCCTACCTCTCATTTCTCAAGGCCCCGTCCTCAATCTTGCCTCCCACCCACACCTCCCGTCATGCCCGCGGTCCCTCCTTCCAGGGCCTTCGGTAGCATTTGGAGCTCAGGTCGGGGAGGGGGGTCATCCGGCCAGCGTCTCGCCTGCTTCTTGTCTCCCCTGGGAGCATGCAGCAAGGACCTCCTCTTTTCAGCATCTTTGTGCCCTCGCGGTTCGTGCCCAACGCACAGCATGTGCTCGGTGAACGCGTCCAGACCCTCGACACTTGGGATCCGCCCCAAAGCATAGCTTACAAACTTTCCCCATTTCAGAGACTCGAGAGCGCTCAAAACCAGCTTTACAGAGGACCCACTATAATCATTTGATTTCTTGCCGTGCCCATAAATAGGCCCAGAAGCAATGATCCCACTCAGTCCAGGCAGAAAATAAAAGCCTTCTTGGCTGTCCTTGGATTTTCAGCCCTGGGGGGTGGGGGGGGGGATTTTAACACCGTTCGGGCTCTCGGATGCCACACAGGGGTCAGTCTGACTTCTGCAGAGCCCCCCTCTGGATCAGGGCGCACCAAGAGAACCGGGGCACGCTCAGAATGAGGCCAGGAGGCCAGGCCCCCCCAGCCCGATCCCACACAAGGGCAGCAGAGTGACCCAGCCCGCCTTGGACCAGGGCCAGCAGGAGAACAAACTGGAAGGGGTCCAAGCCCTCGAGCTCCCATCCTCCAGGGCCCCACCCCGTTAGGTAAACACAGGAGCCACGCAGGCTGCCTTTACAAGAGCTGGTTCCTTACCCTTCCTCACCCCATAAACCCTACTTCCATTTATTACACAAAGCTTCATCTTTCTTTTTTAAATTTACCTGGGGGGAGGGGGAGAAGGCGTGAAGGAGAAGAGCCCGAGCCTGCTCCAGGGGCCCCCTGGCATCCACCGAGGATGATCTCAAAGTCTCCCCAGGAAGAGGCCAAGGACCCACGACCCGGCAGGACCCACCTGGCCCCCGCTGTCCACACCCACCAGCAGGAGGGGAAGCACAAGGAGCCTAGCGAGAGCCAGCAGAGGTCCCTGGGCTGCCCTGGGCCAGCGAGCCCAGGGAGAGGGCCGCACAGAGCAGCAATGCCCACAACCATCTCAAATATTTGGAGCATGCTGGGGAGGACGGGAGGCCAGGAGCCAGATCCCAGCATATGCCACCTGGAAGCCCCCCCCCCCATTACATCAACGCGCCCACGCTCCCAAGATAGCACCGTGCTGCGGGTGTGAGGGCCCTGCTGTTTGCAGCTACAGGGTAAAAGTTGAAATTCTAAGCCACTGACCCAGAAGGCTATTTTCAAGGAAGTTCTGAGTAACCCTCTTTAAGACAAGTTATTCTTTATTACTCATTTCAGTTCCTGAATGTGAAAAGCAGGAGACTGAGAAATGGCCCCAAGGCAGGGGGGTGGCCCGAATGGCCTCCTCAGCTCCAACTAAGTCCCATGGTGCTGTCCTCTTATCAGGAAAAATCAGTTCCTGAGTCCTTGGCAGAAAACTTCATGTCCAAATAGATTAAGGGGAGGAACACAGTTTGCAAGGTGAGCGAAAGAGAAGATGCCGCTTATCATCTGGGAACCGAGGAGGAAAACAGATCCTGCCAGGATCCCTTGGGGGGTGGGGGGACCACAAAGGAAAAAAAAAAAAGGACAGAGAGATCTGGGTTACCCTTGTCTGCCCGTCTATGTTGTGGCCTCAGTCTGTCCATCTGTGAAATGGAACTTCTGCGGACGGGAGCCAGCGAGGCCTCCCCCACCTGTGCGAGGGCAGACCAGCACACGTTTGGGGGCGGGGGCCGCACTCTGAGACCCACCGGACGAACCCGGGGTACTAAGCCCAGGCCTTGCTGGATGGTCCCATTTGGTAAACCTCCCGAACTGCAGCGGGTAGAGGGGTAACAAAGTGTTCATCTGAGGAAAGGATGCTGAGGCCTGGACCCCCACCAGCCCTGGGGGCTGAGCCCCGGGAAACCCTCCACCCCCACCCCCACCCCCTGCAAACACACACGTCCGCACACCGCACGCCGGACCCGCACACCCGGAGGGGCGGCGCCTGGAGAGGCGGAGAGGACGCGAGGGGCAAGGAGGAGAGCAGGAAGTCCGGCCGGCCTAGGGCAGCGGCCCCCACCGTGGTCCCCGGGCCACCTGAGCGAGCAGCGGCTGACGCGGCGGGGGACCCTGGGCGAGGCCGGGGGCGGGCCCAGCCGTGCGGGGGTCAGAGGCCTCGAGCGCCGGGACTCCCCCCGCCCCCCGCCCCCCGCACGGCTGGGCCCGGATGGGCGCGCGGCCTCGGGGCAAAGGGCAGCGCCGAGTCCGTCGAGGGGCTCGCCGCCTGGAGGACCCTGGGTCCGGGTCCCGGGTCGGGGGGCTGCGAACACGGGCCCGGCGCGAACGCCCCACGCGCGGAAGCCTGCGCCGCAGCGCAACGGCGTCCCCAGCGGCCGCCCCCTCGGCTCAGGTAAGGAGGGCTCGTCCCGGGACGCCGACCCTCCCCGCTCCGGCCGCGGCGCCCACCTGAGTACGACTTCTTCATGGTGCCGCCGCTCCCAGGAAAGTGTGGCGGCGAGGCCGCGGGGCGCGGGCTCCCGGGTCGCTAATCCCCGGCCCGGAGTGCGCGGGGTGGGGCGGGAGGAGGGGCGGCCCCGCCCCGGCCCCGCCCCGGCCCCGCCCCCGCCCGTGGAGGTGCGCTCCGGCCCCGCCCCGCGCTGCACCTGGCGCGGCCCCCCCACCCCCGCTCTGCACCCCCCGGCCCCGCCGCACGTCCGAGGGTGGAGGCGCCCTCGGGGCCCACCCCCAGTGCGAAGGGCTGGTCCCTGGGCGCCGCAGCCCCTTCCCTGTCCGGAGTCGGGGCGCTGGGGGCCCCGGTGACCGCGGGGGCGACGTGGTGAACTGCGGGCCGGCCCGGGGAGGGGGCAGGGCGGAGCCGGCCTCCCGCTTAGTCGCCCAGGGCAGGGCGGAGTGGGCCGGGTACCTTTCTCTCTACCTGTGTATTAGTCAAAAGAACGGACTGCCTCGACTCCTCTGAGGAACGGGGGCCTCGGTTTCTGCATCTGTAAAATGGGCTCGTTGTATCAGCTCATTTCTGTTCCACCTGAGAAACACGTGTCCGCTCCGTGCCGGGTACTGTGCGCCGCTCTGAAGAGCAGACGCAGGGACACGCGGCTTTCCGGCCCGTGTAATATGGGCGGTGATGAGCGTGTGCATCCCCTGGCAAAAGTTGTACAGAAGAATTCTCTCTGCTTCTGTATCCTTAAGGAAATTTTCCGTAATAAAACTTTTTTTTTAACTTACCGAGGAGAAAGTGATGCATTGTGTCTAGAGGGTGAAGCCAGAGTTTTATTAACCTGGTGCCAAAGCAAGGTTTTAAAGAATCAGTGGGAATCTGCCAGGCAGCCAAGGACGGGGAGGCATGCTGTTCCCGGCAGAGGGAAGGGCGTGGCGGAGCCGGAGGCGCCATGTATCCAAGCTCAGGGGGCCGCTCGGCCCGCCCTTCCAGGTTTGCCAGCCCAGGCCCCCCAGGTGAAGACAGGAGTGGGGGAGGAGATCCACGAAAACTCTCAGTAAGGTCTCAGTGCTGCCTGCTCCTGGTCGCCATCCCCAACAGCACAGGGGAGAAAGTATGCTTAGCTTCACCAACACTCTCTTCCCCTTCTCTCCTTTACTTTCCATGGGGGTCCAAGAAGCGTTTTTATTTCTGCCCGAGAATGGGAAACTCCTGTAAGTGAGAATTCAGGTACATGTGGCTGGTTGGGTGAGTCCTTCACACCTGCCCCCCTTCTTCAGAATTCTGTCCAGCCAACTGACCCTCCCCAGCCCCTCAGTCAACTGGACCAGAGTGGACACTGGGCTCTTCCCCGGGCCACGCTCCCCACTCCTTATCTGGGGGTGGGAGGCTGAGGCAGGGCCGGGGTGTGAAGGACGGGGACGGCCCCAGGCCTGGGGCGCATAGAGGGATGAGGAGCGGCCGTCGGTAGATTCGGGGATGGCCGTGCACCCCACACATGGCCCCCAGGCATCATTTGCACTAGCACAACACCCCTAATTGCCACGTAGGCAAATGCCACTCTGGTCCAGCTTTGTTGGGTTTCGGCCCGTATGCACGATACGACCCGGACGCTGAGGTCTCTGGTTCCCAGGGCCCAACTACTCTCAAGAATCTGTCGAATTGTCGGTTTTGTTCATTTTATTTAGCGATGCCCGGGCGCGCATCCATCCTTGGGGGAGACGGATCCTGGAGTCAGGGAGGACCGTCGTGTGTTCTCTGTTGGGCTGGCCTTTCTGCCTGTGGGGCATCATTCACAGGTACCCGGGCACCCGGGACCCAGGAGCCCCGGTGTTGTAGTGCTATTGGGCATCTAACATTCCCCAGACTCTGAAGGAAGGTGGAGAGGGAGGGAGGGAGGGAGGGAGGGGAGGGGTGTGACGTGTTCTCTACACGTGCGTGACTTTCGAGATGCAGGGAGGTTCATTGTTTAAAGCACAAAAATTTTATTTTCATTCTTTTGATGGACGGCTCTCTGATAAAACGTCCAACAAAACCACCGCCTTACTAGAGCCTACCAACCCTTCTCGTGGCTCAAGATCATCTTCAATGACACCTGTAATGATTACTGACTCCTATACTGCCGTGTCGCTTCTTCGCGAAACGTCCCTGGGCCACTGTGCCCGCCACCTTTTAGAGATTATTTTTCAACACTCCGCTCCCGTGTCACCCAGTGTGTGGCTTGTGACAAGGCACACGACATCTCTGGGTCCCGGTTTCCGCTCCTATAAATGTAGTGACAGTATCTTACGTAGCTTGCGGGGCAGATGGATTGATTAGAGAAGCAACGTATAGGGGCGCCAATGTATAACCCCCCCCCAACGTGGGGGGCTAAGTTGATCAAGTGGCTGACTCTTGATTTTGGCTCAGGTCATGATCTCAGGGTCCTGGGATCGAGTCCTGCATTGGGCTCCCTGCAGGTTGGGAGCCCCCCTCCCCTCTAATAAATAAATAAAGTCTTTATTTTTTAAAAAAGATTTATTTATTTACTTGACATAGAGAGATCACAAGTAGGCAGAGAGAGATGGGGAAGCAGGCTCCCCTCTGAGCAGAGAGCCTGATGATCATGACCTGAGCCGGAGGCAGAGGCTTTAACCCACTGAGCCACCTAGGTGCCCAATAAAATTGTTTAAAAAATAGAGTGCTATTGCCCCCTGGGGGGCAGGAAGCCTTCACTAAGTGGTGGCAGAAAGCTTAGCGAAGTCAGTGCCTGCAGTGGTGGAGAAAACAGACGGAAAGTATGCTAGTGAACTTGATGATCTAGCTAAGGGCTTTCCAGGCGGAGGCAGAAGGCTGTGCCTATAATAAAATGAAAAAGGAGAAAGATGAACTAAGAGCAAACGATTTGAGTTTCCAGTGAAAAAAAAAAAAATTGGGAGGAAATGGGAAAGGCCAGAACCGTCTCTGCCGCCAGCAAAGGGTTCGCAGAGTAGAAAAGGGCCTCAGGACAAAGAAGTCCAGGTGTGACGGTCAGATCCATGGGGAAGACCTCCGGGGAAAATGTCAAGGTGCCTCATAAACTGTTTCCCACAGACGGAGGCACTCTGAGCGTCTGGCCTCGCTGACTCTCTCTGTTAAAGTGTTCGCCCTCGGGGGGCTTCTCCCACTGCATCCCCTCGAGGACAGGGATGGGCTTATCTCCAGAAGTTGGCTAAGTGGTGCTAAGTGAAGGCAGCCGTCTGAGAAGACTCCACGCTGTCTGGTTCCATTCTAGAACATTCTGGAAGAGAGGGAACTATGGAGACGGTAATCAGGGGCTGCCGTGGGGTGGACAGGAGCGGGGAAGGGATGAACAGGGGGAGCACGGCCGGGGGGGGTGTTTAGGGCCATGAAGCTGCTGCGTGGGGTGCTGCTGTCCTTGTCACCGTGCATGTGTCCAAACCCGTGGAAGTACAGCAACAAGACTGAGCCCCGATGGGAGCTGTGGACTTCAGTTCCTAATCATGTATCAATATTGGCTCAGAGTTGTAAGAAACTACCACTCTCACCCAAGATGGCAAGAAGAGGGGATGCGGGGGTGGGGCAGGGCCCCTGGGAGCGCTCTGTCCTTTCTGCTCCCCTTTTCTCTAACCCAAAACAACTCTCTACACATAAAGGCTATTCTTTTTGTTTTTTGTTTTTTAAGTTTTGTGGCTTGGGTTTTTAATGAGAGGAGCCAATTTTATTTTAAAGATTTTATTTATTTGACGGAGAGAAAGAGATCACAAGCAGGCAGAGAGGCAGGCAGAGAGAGAGGGAAGCAGGCTCCCCGCCGAGCAGAGAGCCCGATGCGGGGCTCGATTCCAGGACCCTGAGATCATGACCTGAGCTGAAGGGAGAGGCTTTAACCCACTGAGCCACCCAGGTGCCCCCAGGAGCCAATTTTAGATGAACACACAGGCAGTCCCCAAGCTTTTAAAGGAATGAGGTTTGGACTAAACGGGATAAAGACCAGGCAAAATGAAAAAGAGGCTTTTGGACTATCAGCCTTTTAGAGGAGGAAGCAGGGGAGAAAGCTACTCAGTTGCAAACTCTGTTTTCTTATGAAAGAGGAAGTGTGACTCAGAGGACAGCACCAGGTGGGGCGGAGGACTTGAGGACACCTCCCCCCAGTCCCATCGGCACCAGGTGGCCTCAATGACTAGAGCTGATCCTACACCTGGAGTCTGGGCGCAGAGTTCGTGGACCAGATGCCAGGGAGACGTCTCGGGGCTGGGTGAGCGCACTTCGCCTGTGGGAGCAGGTGAGGGGCTGTGGTCCAAGGTCGGGCTGTGTCCGAGAGTATTTCCCGAAACACAGCCACGGCATGGTCTCCATCCCCCCTGCACACGGTGACCTTGGTGTTCCTCCCTGCGTCCCTTCCCTTTGAACGTGGGAGGGCTTGTTGTTTAAGTGTAACCCGTGAACTGAGCCACCCCAGACTTCCGTGTGATGCGGAAAGCAAGGCGCACGGGAGTGTATTGGTCAACTACTCGTGCATAACAAGTCGTCCCAAGCTTAGCGACTTAAAATGACACACGTATAACATCCCATGGCTTCTGTGGGTCAGGACTATGTGCCTGGCTGGGCTGGGCTCTGGGCTGTGGAGGGTCTCCCAGGTGGTCATCCAGGGGCTGATGGGGGCGGGGTCTCCTCTGAAGGTTCGACAAGGGAAAGATCCACCTCCAAGTTCATGGGGCTGTTGCCAGCACGGAGGTCCTGGGAGGCTCTCAGACAGAAGCCTCAGTCTGGCACCGGTTGGAACCGAGCCCCTTGACACGTGGGACTCCTGGACACAGCAACGCGCCCATCAGGGGAAGGCAGTCTGCTGGGGAGCTGGAAACCGTCATCTCGTGTTCTGGTCACGGAGCTGGCCGCCCTGAATACCGGGAGGGAGGCAGACGTCTTGGGGACCATCGTAGAAGCAGCCTGCCCCAAGGAGGCCACGAGGGGAGATCTGGTGGGCAGCCCTGGTCTCTGGGTCTTCCCAGCCCAGGTGCCAGCGAAGTGAGCCTTTGTGTGCTCCCCCCACAGCACCTCCCACGTCGTCTGTGAGCCCGAGACCTCTGCCCCAGCCCCGCCCGGCCAGCTGCCTCCGCCGCCCCTGCTCACTTTTTCTTCTCTGTCTTCTGTCAATGTCTTGCCAGTCCTTTCCCTGGACGCCCCCCTCCTGCCAGGATTCCAGGCCCGAGGGGCCAGCCTCGGCTCTGATGAGCCGTCCAGGGGGATCGCGCCTGCCCGGCGTCCTGAGCGGGCCCCGGTCACACCAGGTGGGGGGCTGTCTTTGCTCCTTCGGCTCAGCTCAGCATATCTGCCGCTGACTCTTCTCCTACTAGTGCGTCGCTGAGCTTGAACTTGTCAGATGACTGAGGCCTTGCTGCAGGGGCAGAATTTACGGTCAAGGTGTGGCTATTCCAACACTCGCATATGCAATGTGGGAGTGTAGCCTGCTCGCACCTGTCCGGAAAGCACTGTGGCAAATACCTGCCAGGAGCTTTGTCCTCTTAATTACATTGTTTTTTCATTGGCTGATTCAACATATATTTCTTGATTACTCATCACGGCCCCTTCCCTCTAATGCTTCGAGCTGGGTGGGGAAAATAGACATTAACCAAACCAACACAGAAGAAGGTGCAGAGCGGACACTAAAAGCTTTGCATCTGGCCTGGGGTCAGGGAAGGCTTCTTGTAGGAGGGGAGACTGAGCTGAGGTCAGAAAAACGAGCAAGGACTAACCAGGAGCAATGGAGGGGAAGGAGAGGACAAGCAGAGAACCACCCGTGCAAAGGTCCTGTGGTGGGAGGAAATGTGGTCCCTGCAAGGAACTACAGGAGGACGCAGGAGGCTTGAGCCCAGAAGCTGGAGAGATGGTGGAGGAAGCAGGCCTTACAGGCACATGAACAGCTTGGACCTTTATCCTAAAAAAGAATGGGAGGTCACGGGAAGGTTCTAAGGGGGAGGAGTGGGGCTGGCGGGAGCAGACCGGCGCTCTGAAACAGCAGCTCTAGATGGACTGCAAGCGACAGGAGGGGGCCAGAGTCCAGGGGGAGCCTAAGGCCGTGTCCCAGGCGAGGACGGGGATGGGGGCAGAGGAGGGGGATGGCGAGACGCAAAGAGAGAAATTGCAGAGTATCGGAAAGGAGGGGGGATGGGCTGCATCAGGACGGCTCAGAGAGAGGAAAGAGGGATGGAGGACGGGCTGGGCTTCAGGCACGTCGTGTCGGGGGGGCTTCCAGGCATCTGAGGGGAGCCATGGGCTGGGCGGTAGCATCTATGTCTGGGCATCGGGGGCGGGTCTCGGCTGTCAAGACCCTCCCAGAGTCCGTTGGGCGGAGGGAGTGGGACACACAGACAAGAGGGACACCCTGAGCCTTCTCAGCAGGTGCCGGCGGTGCAGGGAACCAAAGCCGGTATCCGGTAACAGCTTTGGTGTCTAAGAAGTCACAGCCCCCTCTTTGGCGCAGGAGTGCATACAGCTTCGGCGAGGGCCAAAGGAAGACTCCAGAAAAGTTTCAGAACTAGATAGGGGTGCTGGCTGCACACCGCGAATGTGGTCAATGTCACCAACTTGCTCGCCTTAAGTGGTCATTTTATTTTATGTGATTTTCACCTCAATAAGTTATTTTTAAGAAATGACAGTCGTGGGGAGCATACGGCTCTTGATCTCAGGGTTGTGAGTTCGAACTCCAGCTGGGCACAGACTTTACTTAAGAAACAAAGAGAAGGCTGCAAGGGCCGTAGGTACACAGAGATCTTGTCTAGAAAACAGAAACGTGACGCGTATAGTAAAAGAAAAACATTAAAATATAGGAAATGCTGCACCAGAGGCTAACAGCGGTGCCCACCCGTCGTGGGATTCTGGGTGACTTGGTTGGTTCCTTGTGTTTTTCTGTGTTTCCCATGATACATGTATGTTGCTCTCCTCGTCTGAGCAAACAGCCATCCACGCCGTGGGTACACGTGCGCTCAGGCTCGTATGGATGGATGTTCTCAGCTGTGTGCATAGACCCTGTTTCTGAGGTCGGTGTTGGTCCACTTTCCCAGCTTTGTGTGACCTTCAGATCTTTACAGTCAAACTCATCGTTATCAGGACCTCAAGCCAGGTTTTGTCTACACTGAGGCAGTCTGCACGGCCGACTTTCAAAGTGACTTTAACCTTCCCATCAATGGGTGGTTTTCTCATACGCCCATTCTGCAGAATACGGGACACAGAGTCCGAGCTCACCCAGGGCCCGCGCGCCGGGATCTCCCTCCCCACAAAGCACGGCTTCTCCCGAGGCCACGAAAGCCAAGGCTGGGCCCCAGATCCTAAGAGTCCGAATCTGCCATTCCTCCAGGTCGGGCCTCAAACAGCGACTGAACCTCCTCAAGGGGGAGATGCGTCCTGGACTCAGGCCCAGCCCTTCCTCAGAGAAGGTGCTTCCCTCCCCCCCCAGCAGCCCAGGAATGACACCTCTACATCCCGCACCTCCCTCGGGAACTGTTCTTGGGTTGCCGGGGAGCAGCCCGTCTCCAGGACGCATTCCATGATGCTCTCGGGGCTCCCCAATATACGGAGAAGGGCTCTGAGGTCTCAAAGCATCCTCCACACTTACAGCAGACAAAACTAAGTGGGCAGCATTTTTGCTGCAGGACTTCTCAGAGCCTTTATTGTGCTCCCAGATGCTGTGAGGCTCCGACCAGAGTTAGTGTACACAGCGTTTTCCAAACTTAGGACACCAGGACTCTTGTTACAAGTGCCTTGTGGGTTCCAAGGGACCTTCTCTGGGAAAGGATGCTCATAGGAGGGCTGTTGGTCGGTGGGGGCGGGGAGGGCCTCCCATCAGCCAGGGGAGTCCACCAGACTCCGACATCAGCTGCGAATGAAGGCTGCTCAACCCTGGGCCTGCTCTCTACTTCCTGCTGGCCTTGCCCGCTCCTCCTCTCCCCTCCACGGCCCTCCAGGAGGAGGAGCCAGGATGAGCTTTCTGATGGGAAAACCACCAGGCCCCGGGGCGAGGCGGGAAAGGGACTGGCACCCTCACTGACACCGCACCCCTACCCTTGGCTTGAGGGTGGGGAGTGGGAATCCCCAGCAAGGTGGATCGGAAAGCCGGAGGCAAGCCCCACATTTGGAGCTCAGCCCTCTACTGGCCCAGGAGCACAGCCCGCCTCTGCGCCTCTGCTCATGCCCCGCGGTGCCCCCAGCACACCCTCCAGCCTGGGCACCCCTATAGTTCCTCCTCCACGGGGCGGGAGGAGCTGCAGGGAGAAACCAGGTTCGTCTCTATCCCCTGGCTTCGCCCAGCGAGTTTTCTGAGCTCCCCACGGGGCCCTGGGCCAGGCCGGTTCGATCAGGTCGTCTGGCCGTGGAGCTTCCCCAGCCCCAGGGGGGACGGTGAGCGAGCGAGGGCAGGAGCGGCCTTCCCTCCCCAGTGCTGTGTGCAGGGGCGCGCCATAAACACGGGGCCGTGGAGCCCCACGCAGACGCACTGGGCAGAAAAGAGCCAGGGGTCTCCACTTGTCCTAAGAGCCATCATGTCAGAGTTCTCCAGAGTAAGTGAACCTTAATTTGCTCTCATTAAAAGCATAAACACAGGGCCTGCCAGGGGCTGCGGCTGCAGGGACTGCGGGTCACAGAGCAGGGGATGGGGGGGCCGGGCACCCTCCGGCGCTCTGGGCACAGTCGGCTCAGCCCTCGTGCCCTGCAGGTATCCCTCGGCGAAGTTGCAGGACCAAACACCGAAAGGCCCGTGAGATCTGAACTTCCAAGTAAGCAGCGAACAGTTTCCGTAGTATGACTACATCCCATGTGTTGAAGACACAAAGGTGCACTTGAAAAAACCTATTGTTTATCTGCAGTTAGCATGTACCTGGGTATCCTGTATTCTTCTTGCTAAATCTGGAAACTCCGGCCTCCGCCCCCGGGCTGGCGGTCCTGGAGAGGGGCTTTGACCACCCCACAATCGGGGTTCCCAGGCACCGCAGGTGGGCGCTGGGGCCCGCCTGTGACAAGTCCTCCAGTCGGAAGCAAAATGGGACAAGTGAAAACAATGCAGAGAGGTGGGTTTCTTGTTTTTGTTTTTGTTTGTTTGTTTTGTTTCGTAAAAGCCTAAGATGTTCAAAGGACTGGTCTTCCTTCTGAAATTTTCCTTTCCTGTGCAAATGCTCCCTCCCCCACCCAGCAGCAGCCTGGACGTCTCAGAGCTATTCCCAGAATGAACATGAACGTGGTACCAAGAGGCCCGGCTGTGCCCTCCCTATAAGGCTCTTCCCAGCTGGGAACCTTGGAAAAAGCACTTAACCTCTTTGCTCTTTCATTTCCTTACCCGTGGACTGGAGACTGTGACCTTCCCAAGGCCGAGGGCTTGCCCAGGATTGGATGGAGGCCACCCTGGTACGTCCACGTGCAGACACGTGACTCATGTAGGATGTATGCACTTGGCCGTGTCATGCTGTAATTCAATATAATAGTTTCTAAAAGAAATAAGTTCAGTTAGCAAAGAGGCTTCCAACAGAGAGCAGCTTACCCCATTTATCTTGCAAGGAGAGATGATTGCCTCCAACTTAGAAAGGGGAACACTGATTTATTATCTGTTGTCTGCACGCGGCTGGCAGGGCCCGCCGCCGTGGAGGGAAAAAAATGTGCAGCAGAGCTCATATTTGGGTCATCTTGATGAGATTTCATTTTTAAAAGTTAACCTTCACACCCATTACATTCCAGGAAAATGAAAAATTTACATTGGTTTTCTATTTTTTTTTTTAAAGATTTTATTTATTTGACAGAGAGAAACACAGCGAGAGAGAGAACACAAGCAGAGGGAATGGTAGCGGGAGAAGTAGGCTTCCTGCCGAGCAGGGAGCCTGATGCCGGGCTCGATCCCGGGACTCTGGGATCATGACCTGAGCTGAAGGCAGACGCCCAACGACTGAGCCACCCAGGCACCCCTGGTTTTCTATTTTTAATGGATTTACAATAAAAGGAAATATTTAAAGCTTAAAAAAGTAGACGGCATTTTAATTTCATTTTCCAAGTCATCTCATATAGCAATGGCAGGTAAACTATAAAAAGAGAAACTTAAAAGACATAGCCACAAGATGGGGCGCCTGGGTGGCTCAGTGGGTTAAAGCCTCTGCCTCCGGCTCAGGTCATGATCTCAGGGTCCTGGGATCGAGCCCCTCATCGGGCTCTCTGCTCAGCGGGGAGCCTGCTTCCCCCTCTCTCTCTGCCTGCCTCTCTGCCTACTTGTGATCCCTCTGTCAAATAAATAAATAAATAATCTTTAAAAAAAAAAAAAAAAAAGACATAACCACAAGAAAAGCCAAGATCCCCAACCCCAAGTAACAGACACTGAAAGGAGGCAGCGGCTGGGTCAAGGCTCCGAGCCATGTGCCTGGACAAGTGGAAGGGAGCAACCATAGTTTCTGAGCCATGACACCCAGGGACTCAGTAGCTGGGTCCCCAGCATCCCCCCAGGAGACGGGCTCTCTGAGCCAACAACAAATGGCTTCATTGTTCTGCACTGGGGCCCCCAGAAGGCCAGGTGGAGGCAGCTGGACAATGGGGGATGTGTGGATGGGGGAAGAGATTAGAGAGACAGAAATATCGACTGGAGACGAACCTACTAACCTGCTCCCCAAAACATGCGCAAAGTGAATGCTGATAAAGACAATCACAATCAACTCTGCAGATATAAAATCCCTCCTGGTGAAGTGGAAATAATAGAGGAATCCGAAAATGACCTGAGCCGAAATCAGGAGCCTGATGCTCACCCGGGACTGAGCCACCCAGGGGCCCCTGCAAATGACTCCCAAATAAAGGTGTTTAGGAACATCAAAGAAACATCAAAGAAGATAAAAAGTTATGAAAGCAAAACCAGCTTAAATGAAACAGAACCGAATGGTCATGGTAAAGAATCAACTCGCAAATCCCGGAAATGAGAAGCAGTAAAATTCAAGCTCGACAGAGCGTATGTTGTTGGACACACTGAGGAATGAGGTAGTTGGCAGATATTGCGGAGAGTGTGACCCAGAAATAAACAAGCGAAGCAGATACGAACAAGAAGTTCCAGGTAAGAAATGCAGAGAAGGGATCAAGAAGTTCCAGAACACATCTCACGGGGGCTTCAGAAGGAGAGAAGAGAAGGAGTGATGCAAAAAAATAACGTTCTAAAACGTAATTGCTGGAAGCTCTTAAGAACTAGACAAGAAATGTGCTGTACCAGATAAATAGATACCCATTCATAATTAGAGACGTCTTGGCGACCCTGCGGCACATCCGAGGACACAGAGAAAAGGCTGAAACTCTCTCAGGGACAAAAAGATCATCCACAGAGAGGTTTCTGCAGGTTTCCTGCGGTCTGGAGCAATCCGCCCAAGGGCTGAAGGAACCTCGCTGCCCTCCTCGAATTCTAGAGCCCGCTGAGCTCTCACTCGGGCAGGGAGAGCAAAGCCCGTTTCCAATGTGCAAAGTCTAAGGAGAGGGTTCCCTAAGCACAAACCATCCCTGAACATTTACCAAAGGGTGAACTTCAGCAAGAAGGAAAGTCAAGCCAGGAGGGAAGAGAAGGCTTCAAGAGACAAGGGTGAACACAGAAATACGTCAGTCAACTTAACTACGGTCGATGATGACAATACAGTTAACCGATTCAGTGTGTTACAAAGAGTGGAACTGAAATTCTAAAAGCAAGAGCAAAGCCTGGGGTTGGTGGGGGGCGGGTTATGTTCAGTGGGAAGCTCAAACTCCCAAAGGAGAGAACTATCGAGTCAACTTTGTTATAAAAATTTATAGTTAGTGCGCCTGGAGGACTCAGTCAATGAAGCGTCTGCCCTCAGCTCAGGTCATGATCCCAGAGTCCTGGGATCGAACCCCTCGTTGGGCTCCCTGCTCCCTGCTTCTCCCTCTCCCTCTGCCTCCTGCTCCCCCAGCTTGTGGATGTGTGTTTTCTCTCTCTCTCTGTCAAATGAGTAAGTAATATCTTAAAAAAATTTTTTTAATTAAAAAAAAATCTTAAAGAGAGAATGCGGAAACCCTTCTCAGGCCAACAGAAGAGAGGAAGAGGAGACAGAGAGACGTGGTAAATAAAACCATAAAACTGAACGGCAGAGGAAAGTCCAAATAGCCAGCCCCGTAGAATGATGTGAACAGGAAGGTTAGCACACACAATTCTAGGTGCTGCTTAGCCGTTAGCTCTGGGGAAGGAGAAAGAATGGGGTCCCGACAGGTACAGAGGGGCCTTCAGTTTTACGTGTAGCATCATGTTGTTAACGTTTATTGGGAGAGCGGGAAGGAGGGTGTGGATCCCGTGTGGCGAGATGCTCACCTCGCTAGCGCCAGGGGGGACACAGGTGTCTACTATGTGGCTCTGCAGTTGGGGCAGGGTGTGAAGTGGACAGAAGACAGTGTCCCCTCCCGCCTTTCCAGAGAGTTCTTCTGGCTCGGGGGGCCGGCGGGGGGGCAGGTTGTGCAGGAGGGAGGGGCGCCTTGAGAGAGAGACAGGAGACCCCACGTGCAGACAAGAGGATGGAGGTCGGTGGGAGGTCAGCAGGGGCTGGTCCCATACACCCGGAGGGAATAGCTGTAGGGTACCCTGGGGAGGTGGCCTGGGGTATTTGGGGACCCCCGTGCCCCAGTGAGGCCCAGATCCAGAGCCAAGAGTCGGAAAGGACCCTGAGGTTGCCATGGTGGGCATCTCAGTGGGACCAAGGCAGAGCAGTGACCAGGGGCCTACCTGGGAGGCTGAGGACTTCCGCCACCCCACGGTGGCAGTGGCAGCGAGGGGAGGGGGAGGAGCAGGAATCCCAGAGGACAGACAGTTTCCTGTGAAAGCAAACTGGGGGCTTGGGGCCGGCTCTGAGGACACCGAGCCAGTGGGCCTGCAGTGGGCCTCCTGCGTCTGTGCGCTGAGGTTCAGCCCGAGCCCACAACACTGAGATGCAACATGCACGTAAGCTCAGCAGCCCCCAAACCCCCCCAAACCCAGGACGGCCACCCTCTCGCTGCAGCTCGGCTGCCTGGGGGCTGCCGATCACCGGCGGCTGTGGCTGCTCACAGGCAGAGCTGAGCGCAGGGACTCGTGAGCCCAGAGGGGCTGCTGGACCTCTGTGCGTCTGTTCTTCATCTGTCCAGTGGGTGGCGATTCCTGGCTGGTAAGGTGGCTTCAAGAACTGAGAAAGGACCCAGCCCGGGGCCGGGGCCGGCGCCTTCTGGGGGACCCCTTCCCACCGGACAGCATGCTGGCTGTTCGCCAACAGGACACCCCCCCAACCTTGGGTCGGGAGCCCCCAGCAGGGCCAAGAGGACCGGAGGGCCCTTTTCCGGGGTGGCAGGTGCGGCAGGGGCAGGCGCTGGGGCCGCTCTGACCTTTCCAGTTAGGAGATGGTCTGGACCCGTGCCTTTCAGGGGGGAGCACGGCAAGGGCAGGGGACAGCTGGGGGTGGCGGACGGGGGCTGTTTCAGGGAATGAGACTGGGCCGCGGAGGTACAGGATGTGGAGGGAGAGACTGAGGAGGGCGTGGGGTGGGGGGACAGGGAGGCGGCAGAGGTAGGGAAGGGAGGGAAGTCCTCTGCGCAGTGAGCGTGCCCAGCTTCCCGCAGGGGCCCCGCTCAGCGGGTCCTTCTTCTCCCCGCTCTGACGCCCCCACCACCTTTGTTAACGCAGGCGCCTCGCAAACCTCATTCATCCTCAGCACTGAGAACCTCCTCGTCTTGTAGACTCACTGCCACATGGTAAAATAAGCAGCCTGACCAGAACTGAAACTTCAGTGTCACGCTCCATTCAGAGCTCCTGTCCACACCCCTCCCCGCTCCCCACCTCCGGCCCTAACCCTTGCCCCCAGTGAACCCCGCTTCTGGACTCCGGCATCGTCTCCAGCCTGCCCCGTGTGCGCTCCCTGCACTGAGTCACTGAAGCCCCATCACAGTCCCTCCGAGGGTGAGGAACATGAGCACAGAGAGGTGAAGTCCCCTGGGGAAGGTCACACAGCCGCTCAGTGAGCCTCAACTCTGCCCCAGGCTCTCCGGTGGGCCTCTACTGCACTGTTCCGCGTGGAAATGTCCAGCGCCCTCCCTGGAATGTGCAGGCTTCCTCCGAAACCCCAGAGCACCCAGGAGAGCCCGCTGGACATCCTGGAGCCCAGAAACAGGGAGCCCCGCGGCTCCTGACCCGGGTAGGGGGGACCGAATGAAGGCGTGGTTACTCTCTGCCTGGCTCTTTGCATTTGAAGACTTATTCACGGGCGGGCTTCCAGGAAGTCGGTCCCTGGGCACCTCACCGCAGTGCACAGGCCGCAGTAGCTCAGCTCAGTGCCCCGGGCCGGGCGGCACGCTGAGCCGTCTAGCCGGCCGGCGGTGACTCAGCCCTCGGAAATTACAGGCTTCCATGGAGCGGTGGGCGCCTGTCGGGGAAGGCCGCCCATGGTGAAGGGCCGGAGGCCCGGGGAGCCACAGACAGGCCCCAGCAGGGAAGACGC
>CM053619.1:44244697-44259987 GCA_028646535.1 Procyon lotor
GCTAACCAATCCGGCTTCATTCATGCAAGCTCAGAACCTTCGCTTGGAACATTGGAACAAAGAGGTTCTCTCTTTCTTAGCAGAGATGACCATGAAGGCATGGGAGCCCCAAGGAGCTACCAGCAGCCGTCTGGGACCTACTGGAGGCAGAGATTAGAGATGAAAACACAGACGTGTGCGTGCGCATGCATGCATGTGCACACACACACACACACACACACACACACACACACACACACACAGCTCTGTAGCTCCTCTGTGTCAGAAGGTCCTGGCTCCAGCACACATGGGCATCCTCGGGGAAGAGTGACTAGCCCAGCAGAGGGCCCCAGCTCAGCTTCGTCCTCAAAAGCTGGGCAGCGCTAAGATCTGCTTTCTCCCTTCGAGAGGAGCAGGAGCCATGCAGACGGGCCAAAGCAGAGAGGTCTCCTGCTGCAAGTCTGCCCCCGGGACCCCTCCAAAGCAAATCCCAGCTTCTCTGCAGTTGCATGAGGGGAGGACTCATTCCTCTTTGTTCCCTGTTTCATTTCTGTGTCCCCTGGTCACACCTCACCCAGGAGGGAAGAGGAGCGTGGAAATTCTTGCATAGCATTTCTCTCCAGGGTACCTGAGCTGTGAGCTTGGAGAGCTCATAAAAGTCCATGCTCAAGAGCTTGCTGGGTACTGGGGGGATCATAGGGCTTTGTAGAACTCATGAACCCCAACATTACAGTGAGATCTCCAGGGCACCTTTCCAAGAACCAAGGTGCTTCAGAAGAAAAAAAAAAAAAGGGAGAGACACAGAGAAAAGCAAGTTTGCACTTGGTGTTGTGAATTCTCAGGGCTCTCCCAAGCTCATAAAATCAAGGGCTGGAGATGCCTGCAAAAGTATGCAGCCCCCCAATTCAGGATGTGACCCACAGGATACTTGAGGGGGTGCGCAGACCTACCGCTTCAATGCTGGTAGGTAGGCTCATGGAGGACCCTCATCTCTGCATCTCAGACACTCAGGGTAAGCGGGGGTGGCTCTCAGTGAGGCTGTGCATGGGGACCCACGGGCTGGTGTCCCCGGCACTGCCCTTGCTCTCCAGTGCCTGCTGGATGAGAGGACACGTTATCGTCAGTACTGCCTGATGCCAGTCTCCAAATGCAGAGCTTCATCAATATTTTTTGGCAGGGGGGAAAAAGACTATAGGTTGGATATAAAGTCAAACCCCTACAGGTGTGGAATAAGTCACAATTTACACAGAACCCAGGCCTCCCCTATTCATTAGCACTCCAGCATTAGCACCCCCCTTTATCCATGTACCCCATTTCTGGCACAATGCTCAGTGTCCAGAAAACCACTAGACAGGTGGAAAGTGCTCAGTAGAGTCACGTTGGCATCATTACTGCCAAAACCAATACATCACCTGTTCAAAAATCTCATGTGTGTGTACATGACCCAGAAACAATTTCTTGACAAGTTTTAAAAAATATTTTATATGAAGAGTGTTGTGGGTCTTGAACTCACTTGTTAAAGATAGGAAAGGTGCAACACTTTCCCAAGACTGTGGGATTGACATAGGAAAGATGGAAAGGAAACCAACAAATTTCAATTTAAAAAAAAAATCACGCAATCGTCAGACGGGATTGAAAAACAAGTATCTTGGTTTAGTAGCCACAGCCCCCATCTTGCTTCCTCTGGATGAATCTGCATATCTTTGCGAGGCCTTGTTTCCATCTCAGATCACCACAAACCACTGTTGACCTAAACAACTCAGGAGACCTTCAAGTCACATTAAGCCAAGTTTTTCAAAACTAATGAAGGATGGTCAATTTATTTTCTACAAAGCATGAGGACACGTCTGTGCGGAAAGGACAGTCTTTTAAAGAAATGGTCTAACAACTGGACACCCATAAGCAAAAGAGACGAATGTCAGCCCATATCTTTCACCATATATAAAAACAAACTCATAAGGAACATAGACCTAAACTTCTGGAAGAAAACATGGCAGCAAATCTTGGATTAGGGGAAGATTTCCCAGATACAAAATAAAAAGCATACTCCATAAAAGAAAAAAAAAACATTGACCTGGACCTCTTCTGAACTAAAAACTTCCGCTCTTTGAGAAACATTGTTAAGAACACAAAAACACAAGGCTCAGACTGGGAGCAAGTATTTGCAAAACACATTTCTGCTCGAGAACTCATGTCCAGGATATTTAAAGAACTCTCAGAATTTAATAAGGCAAAATAAACAACCCAATTTTTACGAGTAAGCACGAAGTGAAAAGACACTGAAGAAGGTATATAAGGACAAGAAAAGATGTTCAAAGTCCTTAACTGCCAGGGAAATAATAAACTAAGGCCACGATGAGGTATCACAACACAGATATCAGAATGGCTGGAATCTTTTTAAATCTGACAACAGCAGGAGTTGTTGGGGATGTGGAGCTCTGGTCCTGCAGGTGGGACAGCCATGCAGGATGACCATTTGGGGCACACACTCATAGGACCGCACTGGATTTCCACACCGGAAGTGCGTGCTCCCACCCAAAACCGCGTGGGCGTGTTTGTAGCAGCTTTATTCATTATCATCAAAAGCTGGAAACCTCCCGAACGTCCCTCCACTGGTGACAGATAAAGAAGTACAAGTAAATCATGCGACGGGATACCACCCTGCAATAAAAAGGAAGAAGCCTCCAGCACGCAGCATGGATGATGCAAAAGTACATCGTGTTGTGTGATGTGTATGTAGCCAAAAGGCTATAGACCGTATGAGTCTATTTACTGGACATTCTGGAAAAGGTAAAACTATAGGGAAAGATGACAGATTATTCTTTTCCAGAGGCCAGGGGGAGGGGAGCTTTTGGCTGGGCTAAGGGAGCAAAGTGTTCTACAGCTTGACTATAGTGTTGTTTACATAATTGTACGCATTCATCAAAGCTCAAGGGGCTGGCCACTAGCAAGAGTAAATTTTACCGTGTGCAAATTATACCCCGGTAACCAGACTGAAAAAAAGAATATATCAGATTGACCTTAGCAGAATAGAAATTTGTATAAGGAAGGTAACATCTATTATCAATACGTGTGGCGTGTGTCCAAGTCAGGGTGCTAAGGCCAAGTCAAATCATTAATACCAGGGCTCCTTGGCATTTCCTGCACTGGAGGTTCATGCCAGCCATTGGGAGGGTCGCTGGATAGGACAGGTGTCAACATCCTTGTGGGTCATCCAGCGTGCTGAGACATACGGGGGGCCCCAATGGGGAACAGCATATGGGTGACCCCGATGGGTAATTCTCCTAAAGAATAAGGGGGTTGGGGGTGGGACCAAGAAGAGCAGAGGTGGGGACTTCAGGAAGAATGTGCTCAGAGAGGCGTGTTGGGAGGGAAGAGGTGGCAGTCACCCGAGGGCCGCTGGGCTCCCTTATCAGCCCACCACCATCACAGAGGCTGTCTGCTCCATCAGGATTATGTGAGCATAGCAGGCAAAGGGCTGAGGTCTAACCACCCCGAGCCAGTTCTCCCCCGACTGGGGATCATCTTGGCCCATGAGCAAATAACCCAGTGACCCCATCACTCCAAACTAAAAGGGGTCACCAGCCCCTTGACCTCTGTGTAGTTTGACCAAAGACAAATAAATTCTCCTGTTTGTTTAAGGAAAGGTCTGCAAAGCCCAGAGCCCTGGGAAGAGACCTTTTTTCCCTCCACTTAAAGTAATAGACTCCCCGCACGTCCCTGGTGCCCGGCCCCGGGGGGAGGACTTTGGGGGGGGAGGCCCAGCTCTCTCCTCTCCGCTCTTGGGGCCACCACGTGACCTACTCTCCAAACACAGAGACATCTTGCTTTTACTAAATGAATGTACCATCACCTGGGGAGGATGTGTTCCAGCTCCTAGGATGTTTCCAACGTTCGGGAGGGTTGTCTGGTCCACAGCGATCTGGGTACAGAGGTGATGCTCTGGGAGCAAAGAGGCAGAATGCCAAGTGGACAGACAGGGGCCCTACCCTGGGAATTTGGAATTTGTATGTACAGAGATTCAGTCTTGCTTTATGTGGCTCATCCGTGCATTTACTGGAGAGACTGGTCAGTGACCTGCTGAATGAGGGTGTCCCTCGTGGCCCCAGAGGCACCTCCCATTCTTACAATCAACACCCTTCTTGCGTCTTTGAGCTGGCTCTGGGAGTCTCTGCTCCTCGAGGAATAATTTCCATTTTACCGATAAGCTCCGAGGCACTGGCAAGTGAAGTCACTAGTCCAAAGTGACATGATCCGTTAGGGGACAGCTGAGAGCCAAGCCCAGATAGGTCTGAGTCTGATATTTGTGTTCCCAAAATAATGCTCTTGGCAGGGCAGCTTCTAGAGAAATCTCCCCATTTCTGAACCCTTCCCAGAACGTTCCCTGGGGTTCTCAGCCCTGGCTGCCCATCAGAATCAACTCTGGAGCCTTGAGGAGGGACCTGAGTCCCACAGAAGCATGCACACCTGGCCCTCCGCCAGAGGAGAGCACAGGTCAGTCCTGGGAGCCTGTGGGCGTACCCTCTGGATCCAGCCTCACACTGGCCAACAGTCTCCATCTATTTAGGGACTCCAGAACCCCAAGCCATGCTGAGGAAAGGGCAGAAAGGGGGCAGGGCAGTGGGGGCGGAGGAGCTGAGAAAGCCAGGTTACATTCCAGGAGGGAGGCAGCTCTGGGAGGGGCTGCTTCCCAGGCCAGAGGAGGTGGGCGGGGCCTTCTCGAGAATGCCCACCTGGGGGCGGGGCATGGGGGCCAGGCTCACAGGTGTTGATGAGAGGCAGGAGGGAGGTGTAGATGCTGCCGGTGAATCCTGCAAGGTCGGACAGGGCCCGATGGACCCCGACTGCTCCCCCCTGAACTCACCACCACCACCCAGTGCCTGATGCTGGTTTTTACTGAGGAAGGGAACTGGTGGTTATTATACCACCTGTTTGTTCTCCCCTGGAAACACGGGCTGATCAAGTCCCCACATTCCCAGGTCCGGGTCCGGGGAGACTTCACCCGAGGCCACAAACAGCTGAGCTGTGGAGCACGGCTTCCAGAAAAATCCGGGACTACGGCTCAGCGGGGAGACAGTCACAGGAGTCTTTCCTTCTAACTGCCCATCAAACCCTGTTAGGAAGCTGCAAAAATGCTGTTGTCTTGCTCATGAGGCTCTGGCTGACCCAGATAAGATGGGCTCCCCACGCCCCGCCAGGGCCCTGCGTCTCCGGGTCAGTGACTTTGACACAAGGACTGCAGGGCCCCAGGGATTAAGCTAAGCTTCTGCTTAAGTCCCTGACCTTGCAGATAACATCATCCAAACCAAACCCGCGGGACATTGTGGTTCTCCTCTCAACACGGCCGCATCTTGGACTCTGCCAAGAGAGCTGTCCGCGTCACTCCCACATCTGCTCCCAGCCCTCTTCCTCTGGGGACCGCTGAGGGTCCCCACCATTGGGGACACACACATGCACACCTGCGACGCTGAAGCCAAGGCAGCCACCTCCCTGAAGCAGGCTGGCTTTTATCTGAACCAGCCACCTCCGGCCCCGGGGGAGGACTGTGAAGACTGTGCCCTGACAACCTCCTCGGGGACAGATTCTCATCCCTGCCGGACAGGACACGGTTCCACCCATGCACGAGGTCAGGATCGCCTGGAAGGGTCTCTCCCGCAACCGATGGCCTGCCCTTTCCAGCTCTTGATTGGCTGGCACGGTTGTCCATCACCAACCCAGGGAGCCAATAGGGTGACAGTCGTGGCTTACACCTGACGGCGCAGGTGGCGCTCACGTGCCCTCCGAACAGTCACGCGACTACACTTCCCAGCCGACCGTGATGTAGGGACAGTTTCAAGGTGGCGGGATGCTCGGAGTGGCCGGTCCTCAGTGGAGGGTCAGGCTTCTTCCTGGAGCGATGAGGTTCCCTCCCCGCAGAGGGACACTTGTTTGGCAAGGGTTCGTCTTTGCACCCAGCCTTGTTTCCGGGCGAGGGGAGGCTGAGTAGGGGTCCCCGTGCCCCCTCGTCTGCTCCAGTCTTTGCACCTGCAGCTTTAGGGGCGCACAGACAAGCGCTGCGGTCACCGTGGGGCTCACAGCCGCCTCTTTCCATCCCTGGCATAGCCATAGCCTCAGCATTCGGAAACTCCGCTGAACGGGGCATGGGGGTGTGGTCATGCTGCACCCCCCACTGTGCCCCGATCCCCGGGGACCTTGGGCAGGTCCTTGAACCTCGCTCGGCCTCGGTCTCCTCCTGCAGGAGGTGAGCAGGGTGAGGCCGCTGGGTTTCCCTGGCCTCTCTCAGCTCCGAGGTCTGCGCGTTCGCTTCCAACACGTCTGTACCTTCCCCCTGAGTCCAAATCTGGAAGAGAGTGATCCACCGCTTCCGAAAATGCTTATGTTTTCCAAAGGAACCCTCTCATCCCCTGGCACCCTTTTTGTGCTGCTGCTGTCTACCTGTGTCTCTGGCTCCCAGGGAAAGGACTCTCTGATCTCATTGTACGATGTCCTGATGATTAGCTTCATCTGGGCAGCTGAAGAAATTCCAGCCATAAATAATAACGATGATTATAAAAATAATAACAGGCACAGTCTCCTCCCCGTGTCAAAGCGCTGGTTGCTTCCTCTCCTTCTTCTCCTTTTTAAAATGCCACTCTGTGCCAAAGGCCTTCAGAAAAGGAGTTAATTAATATCCCTTGCTGTGGACTAATTCTCATTTCAACATGTGGCTGTCATTTCCCTGTCATCCTAGCTGATTTACAACAGGGTTTAATTAAATTCTCCGTACATTATTCAGCATTCTCCAAAGACAACACCAGAGAGGCCCGGGGTATTTAAAATGTCACCTGCTGAGACATAGCACCTTCTTAAATAAATATGACAGTGATCAAACTTTGGCTAATTACAGTGACTTAGTTATTTGTTTGTATGTTTTAATATTTAATTGCTTTCATGTTCATCCAATTACCGAGCAACAGCAAATAGAAATTAACTTTTTATCAGCGTGTTCCCAGCCCAGCGAATAAGCGCCCCGAAGCCTCCGTACAAGGGGAACTGCCCAAGCTGAGAGATGGCAAATACGTTCTCAGCTCAGTGCACCGGTGGATTAAATTATGGGAGAACCCTTGGGCTCCTGCCCCAACTCCCAGCCCTGCTTAGGGCTGCACGCCCAGCTTCCAGCAGCATCGGACTCGGGACTAAGCTGGGAGCAGACCAGGGATTTAGTTCCATACCGCCACCCCATGGCCGCTCGGCGCAATTGCCCCGCTTCCTTCAGATGCCCTCGGATCAGATGCAAGATCTTCATCAGATGCAAGATGAAAGAGAACTTGGGGAGCTAGTGCCTTCACGTTCCCCACACCGCAGCCAGAGCCTCTGTCTTCATGCTGGTCCAGCTCCACGGGCCGTCTGCTCCTTGTTAGAAGTTCTAGCACCTTCTGGGGTGCCTGGGTGGCTCAGTCCTTAAGCGTCTGCCTTCGGCTCAGGTCATGATCCCAGGGTCCTGGGATCGAGCCCCTCATCGGGCTCTCTGCTCGGCAGGAAGCCTGCTTCTCCCGCTACCATTCCCTCTGCTTGTGTTCCCTCTCTCGCTGTGTTTCTCACTGTCAAATAAATAAAATCTTAAAAAAAAAAAAAAAGAAGAAGAAGTTCTAGTGCCTTCTGCCAAGCTCCCTGGGACAAAGGCAGCACCTGAAAATGTTCCTACTGTGTGCCATTTACAATCACCGATTCCAGCGACTGGATGCCCCGCCCGCTAAGAAACAGGAGTCGGAAAACAGGCACGCAGCTTATCCTGAATGGTGTTCTGATCACACATCTTAGCCACACCCTGAGACATCCCACAGGGCCCCCAAAAGCCGGTCCCTCGGGCGTTATCTTGAAAGTTCCCACTTGCTCCAGCCCATCATTTGACATTTCGATGCCTGCTTTTCTCCCAGTCCTAACCTCGGTATCTCAATCTCTGCAGAATTTCAAAAATAAAAAGGGATGAAGAATTAAGCCCTCCCTGGAACTCAGTGATTCCAAATTGGATAAGCCTGTTCTGCCTCCAGCCGAACCCCACAGCCTCATGGGATGTTGGTTTAAAACGTTCAACTTTCCAAAAATAAAAATAATCTTTTCGTGTACTCACATCTTATCTTCCCAGCTCAGCTGTAAGCTCCTTAAAGGGCGGGCCTGGAAACCAACAGAGACTTAACCACAGTAAAAGCTAAAGAAAATAGCTACTGGCTTGCCTTCTGCCGAATGGCCCATGAGTGGCCTTATATAGGGGCTGGCTTTCGAGGGGCAGACAGGTGTCATAGAAGGAAATCCATCTGTTCATTGAGCAAGGAAGACCTACTATGCACTAAGCGTGGGCTGTAATGACAATTGAACAATGTGAAGGCCCTGTCCTTGGTGCTGGAGACTGGGAGAAAGCACAAATAATGGTGAGCGGAGGTGTGTGGCCGAGAAGAGAGAGGACAAAGGAGTGTGGCCAAATGAGGCGATCTGGTCTGAGGAGCCAGCGCGAGCTTGCGGAGGAAGCCAGCATGAGCTGACAGTAAGAAAGAGGAGGAACCTTTTTTCATTTAGCAAAGAATAATAGAAGGCCATTTGAAAATTTTTTCCTGGGGGCCCTGAGTTTATGCAAATGAACTCAACCCAGGAAGAGAGATTCTAATTGGTCCCAGCAGGTGTTTGCCTGGTCAGGGGTCAGCACACAGTTCAGCACCCGTGTGAATATCTTCGTGGGGGTCCCTGAGGCTTGCATGGGCTGTCACACCACTCTCTTCAGATCCTGCAGATTTTTACCTTAAATTCATATCAAATTCCTTATTTCCTCTCCAGCTAATTCTCCTTGACGGGCAAGTCCTTGGAGAAAGCAAGGAAGCTTCAAATCCCTTGGCTTGGTCAGGAACTACTGAGAAACCAAGGCAGCAGAGAATACAGCACAGTGGACCGAGATGAGGCCAAGCATCAAGGAAGGGTCTGGACCTTAGGAACCTGGAGGGGCCTGCTAACACGGGGGTGCAGCTCGGATGGTCCCTCCGAAAAGCAAAAGTACCTCCACAGGATTGAAGCCATTCAGTTTACCCTTGTCAGAGCCCATCAGAATGAGGTGAGTGATAGGACTCGGGTCCTCCCATAAGTGTCACAGGTTGTCACAGGACGAGGCACAGAAGGTTCCGGTCACCCCCATCTGAGCCCATCTGGAGGAACAGGAGAGGCTGCATAGAATGTGGAGGATATACAGGACATTTAGGACATGAAAAAGGACAGCAGTGGGCCAGAGGGGAAAATCAGTCAGCGATACAACATCTCCCTGATTCCTTCTCTCAAGACACATCCTTGGTGCCCCGCCACACAGAGGGGCAACAGTTAAGGTCCTGGATGATGGCCAGCATCAGTCACCAGACTTGTAAGTGAACATACCTTCAGACGATTCCAGCCCCAGCCTTTGAGCCATCCCATTTGGTGCTGTGTAGCACAGAGAAAAGCTGTCCCCCTGAGCCCGTGAGCAAAATTAATGTAGTCATTGTTTAAATAACTCCTAAATTTGGGCTTATTACGTGATACTAGGGAACCAAAACAATACTTGTGATCTGTCTCAACCTTGTCCCTCTGACGGCAAAAGATATTACCACTTTTACCTTCAAAATTTATTAATTTATTATCTGAATCTATTAATTCAGATACTTCTCATTCCACATTTCCACCTGGGCTAAGATGAAGTGTGTCCTCTCTTTGCTTGAATTAAGGAGTTACATAAGCAACTTAATCAGGTACCCGAGATGATAGGGGAAAATCTACTTTCAACTGAAACTATCTTCGGGGGGTTGGGGGGCGCCTGGGGGGCTCAGTAGGTTAAGCGTCTGCTTTCGGCTCAGGTCATGATCTCAGGGTCCTGGGATCAAGTCCTGCATCAGGCTCCTTGCTCAGCGGGGTGCTTGCTTCTCCCTTTCCTTCTACTGCTCCTCCTGCTTGTGCTCTGCCTGTCAAATAAATAAGTAAAGAAAATCTTAAAAAAAAAAAACCAAAAACAAAGAAGCTATCTTCAGATACATCTATTATAACATGTATTTACTTATAAAGAGGTAGTATTGCAGCCACAAAGTAAACTTATCTGTTTGTTCTGGTCCTTACCAAGTAACTTTGAGACATTTGAGTACATTAAATAGTCACTACAGGTGCCTGAACATAATCCATCAGTGTTTCTTTAAAAACATTCAATAACCAGCCTGCCTCTCCAGCATTGCTCCAAGAACTCTGAACCAAATCATAAGTAATTCCTTGAACTTTCTATTTAGAATTACCCTGATGAGAAGCAGCTCAGTCACAAATCCATACCTGCAATTCATCTGTATTTGTTCTGGGACTTTCCATTTAGGACTTAGATCTGTAACCCCTGTGCATGTTTCCTGCCCTCGAGACATTTTAATATGCTCAGCAGATCTCTACCAACAGTCAGGCAAATCTACATCTTATCATACTTTTATCCTCACCCCCTTACCCAGAGTAACTTACTTTCTCTTTGTGATGCACACTCAAAGGTCCTAAAAGAAGTTTACATCAACCTATAGCCTATATTTTGACTGAAACCACCATTAAATTGAGGCCCTAGGTAGCCCAGGCCTTAGCAGTAAAAGGTCATGATTTAGGTTAAGGGCCACACCGTAGATCCACCAAAAAACCAAAAGCAGAGAAAACCAAAGCAGGTCCACCCAGACAAAGAATACAACCAAACCTTGCAGGAGGAAAAGCATTCACCAAGAATTTAACTGCATGCCGAACAAAACCCAACATTTTTTAAAGTAGGATAAGACGATCCAGACTCCATACAACATATCTTCTGAAATGTCCAGAATATAATCAAAAATTACTAGACATGTGAAGAGATAGACACATATGACCTGTATCAAGGGAAGAAAGAAGAAATTAATAGAAAAAGATCTGAGCTAACTTATCTTAGCAGAAAAGACCTTTAAAGCAGCCATTAAGAATGTGCTCACAAACTTAAATGAAGGTCGATCATGAACAAAATAGGGGGAATCTCAGGAAAGAAATAGAAACTATTAAAAAATAGTGAAATTGATTCCAGAACTTAAAAGTAAACTATTTAAAATTCACTGACTAGGAGATTGGATACTATGGAAGCAAGGATTAGTAAGCTTGAAAACAGGTCAATGAAAATTATTCCATCTGAAGGATGTAGAGAAAAAGAGCTCATAAAAACCAACAGAGATTTGGTAATCTATTGGACAAAATTATGTGGTATAACATATATGTAAGTAGAAAAGTTTTTTTTTTTTATGTAAGGAGAGTTTTTAAAGAAGATAAAGAGAATGAGGCAGAAGAAATAATAACTAAAATTTTCCAAATTTGGTGAAAAACATTCATTTACAGATCCATGAATCTCAGAAAACCTCAAGTAGGGTCCATTCAAAGCGACCCATACCTAGATACGCTAGAGTCAAACTGCGAAAAAAGAAGAAGAAAAAAAGAGGATCCCTAAAGAGGGCAAGAAAAAAAAAAGGATGCATTACCTAGAGAGAAATAATGATAAAAATTATAGCTGTTTTCTCAACAGAAATAGTCACAGCCAGAAGACAAGGAAGCAAAAATCTTAAAGAAATAGGGGCAAGGGCTGAGATGGAGGGAGGATTGTTGGCTTGCAAGTCTACATCAAGTGAAAATAGCTCTCAAAAATGAGAATGAGACAAACGCATTTGCAGATAATGAACTCAGAGAATTCCTCTGCAGCAGTCCAGCATGGCAAGAAATGCCTAAGGCGGTTCTTTAGGATGAAGGAAAATAATGCCATATAGAATTCAGATCTATAAGAAGAAATAAAGAGCGCCAGGCGTGGCAAATATTATGGGTAAAAATATAAGCACATGTTGCATGGGGGATCAGCTGTCCAATGGCCCAGACCCCTATCCAGTTGACCACTTCCTAGCTAGGTGACCTTGGGCGTGCCCTTAAAATAGACCTCAGTGTCTCCATCTGTAAAATGGGAATAATTCTAGGACTGAATTTATAGAGTTGCAGGGGGATTAAAGGAGAAAACCGATGGAAAGAGCTTGATGTCGTACCTGGGGCTGCCTCAAAGCCTTCACCCATCCGAGCTCTTTTAACCATTCAGCACCCTTGTTTGGTGGCTGTCGTCCCCATTTCAAAGGGAACCAGTAGAGCACAGACCAGGCAGGTATGAAGTGGGGGAGGTGTTTGTACTCAGACACGGTGTAATCTCAGATGCGTACACGGGCTCTAGTACACACCAGTGGTGCCTAATCATGGCTCCGCCATGGACCCCATCTCAGAATAACACTTACAAATGCATAAAATGAAATATACAGAATTCCAGTGGTGACTGATGACAATGAAAGACCGTTCTTAAAATACATTGTCAAGAGCGAGATAGTATATGCGCTTCTTCCTCAGTGCATTAAATAAAGCATAGTTGCTGACTTAATAACATGATTTCCACGTGATGATGGGCATAAAGAATATTTTGAGATATCTGCAACAACTTTCAGGTAGTGAAGAAACAGTTGTGAAAACCACAGTGGTGTGCTGAGTCCATTTATAATGGAAGGAAATGCTAAATTGCAGTAGAATGTTGCCGACACTAAAAATGTAAATTTGCCTCTTCCGAGCTCTTGGACCTCTATAGGTCCACAAATGCCAGATTAGGGACCTCGGGTGGTCTGGTCTCTATCGCTTCTCAATAATCGTCAGCTACTATCCTTTGGGACGTGGATTTCCTTTGTCCATCTGCAGAAATCTCCTGACTCACTTCCTTGGAGGGAAACTAAATGCTTATCCATGCATGTAGATCCAATGTTTTCCAGAAATTGCAAAGGGGTTCTGAGACCTTGAGAAGCCCCCCCCCATCCTGGATTAAGGAGCCCTCCTTCCTAAACAGCTGTCAGAGTCCTTATCTGCTCAGGAGGAAAATGATCTCCCCAAAAACATACAGTACTTTAAAAGAAGCAGAAAACACAGAACAGAATTGGCCATTCAGGAACAGAAAGAAAACATCTTTTTTGACCATCAAAGCCAGCAGGCAGTCATGACCTAGCGTAGCCCATTTACAAGACTGATTACTTAATGGGATCCAGTTGGCAGCGAGACGCAGGGTGAGGCCAGTGGAGGGCTGCAGAGAGAGGGGACATATTATGTGACGCTGTTCAATGACACTAATTACTCGTAATGGCCCAAACCAGGAACCCAACCACAAGCCAACTCATTGCAAAAGCTATATAATAATGTTTAGGATAAGGAATTAATTTTTATAACCACTGGGGCGCTGAACCTCCACTATAACACAGATTTATTATAACTTAAATTCTCTCCTCAAGTGGCTAATGTAAAGATACCATACACAGCAGAGAGAGCCCCCTCGGGCTATGCTGGAGACCAAGGGCAGGTGCTTGTTTGACAGGCTGACCCCCCACCCGCCGATCACTGTTCCCAGATGACACGGGGCTCCCATCAAGTCCATCCCCGTCCACTTGGCGGCGGGGGGGGGGGGTGAAGGGCATCCCCAGGCGGGCACCTCTCCTCCTTGCTTCCCACGGACAAGACCAGGGGCACCTTAGGGCCCCAGCCCTTAGCCGCTGCTTTTCTTAGCTGCGCAGTTCAGACCCCAGAAGAGAAGCAGGGGGAGGTTCGAGCGGGGGGCGTGCCGGAGTCCACAGCTCCCCATGCTCTCACTTTTAGCCTTGAGTTCTCTGCCCAGGAGTTTCTCATTCAGGGAATAAATTTCGGTTGACTCCTTGCTGACAAAACTCCCTGCCTTTTCAGACTAGCCATTACCAGATGGGACAGGTCTGGAAACCCTGGGGTCCTCGGGCTGCTCGGATTTCCCTTCCCTCTCTTGGCTGCGTCCCAGGCCAGTGTGGTAGGGGCGCCCCCGGCCCCGACGCGTTCTCCCTGCGCCTCCCCGTTAACCTCAGTGGCATGTGAGTGTCTCTTGTCTGCACCCGGACAGGGTGCAGCGAGGGGGACCCACGCCCGGGGACCTGGAAGCTGGGGCCAGCAAGGAGACCACAGGCATTCTACCCAGAGTGAAATCCCCTTAAAGACGGCATGCAGGGTATTTGCAGGTTGGGTCCACACCTTAGATTCTTGGGATATAGCTTTTCCTTGATGCCCCCCACAGACTTCAGAGCACCTCCCAGCATCTTGGGCCGCTTGTCCTGGCCTCTTGCCTTCAAAGGAGAGTATGAATGGAAAAAGCACCCCGAATCCAGGAGGCAGAGACACAAGGGAAAGTCAAGCTCCGGTCAACTCACCCCTGGGGCTTGAACCCTCACCGTCCAGGCCCCTGTGTCCTGTAACTTCTCAACAGTTAGCCCAGGAGCACCCGGCTGGCTCAGGCAGCAGAACATGGGACTCTTGGACTCGGGGTCACGCATTCAAGTCCCACATTGCGCACAGAGCTTACTTAAAAATAAATGGATGGATGGATGGATGGATGGATGGATGGATGGATGGATAGAATTAGCACAGATCTTTTCAAAATGATGCGCAAAGGCACCGGGCCACTCTTTTTCACCCATCCTACTTGTATTAGGGCTTAGTACCGACCAGGCCCTGGAGACACAATCCCCAAAGCAAAGCACAGGCCCTCACAAAGTGGGGAAGAGAGACAGACAGTAATCAAATAAATAATTATACGCTACATCAGGAGGGATAAAAGCTGTGGAAACAAGGCAGGGCATGCAGAGAGGGAATGAAAGCAACTGCCCACAGGTAGGCACAGCTGGAGAAGGCCTCTCTGATGCGCAGACACAGATGCAGGTGCGAGACGAGTGGAACTCGGGAGGGAACAGCATTCCAGGGAGAGGGAACCGCCAGTGCAAAGGCCCTGAGGCAGCACGGTGCACACAAGTTCAAGGAACACAAGCAGGCCGTGTGGCTCAGAAAGGAATGAACTGGGATTGGTTAATGTTGGGCCTCAGAGGCCAAGATAAAGACTTGGCACTTTTTTTTTTTTTTTTTGAGACGGAAGTCATCGGGGCTTTCCGACAGGGGACTGACCTGACCTCACTTAAGTGATCAAAGGTTCCCCCTGGCTTGTCTGTGGCACGGAGGCTGTTGGGGGTGGGACAGGGCAGCAGGCAGACCTGTTAAGAGACAAGATCATTGTGGGAGGAGGGATGGCGGCTTGGGCTTGGGTGGACCAGGTGGGGCTGCCGAGAGCCGGGCTGTGGGCAGTGACGAAAGAGAGGAGGCAGGGAGCGCCCACGCCACCTCGTGAGTGGCTTTGCTGTTCCCGAAGCAGGACAGGTGGGGGAGGCAGGAACCTTGAGCACGGGGTTGGCCACGCTGTTTGCCGCCTCCAT
>CM053619.1:44260487-44286201 GCA_028646535.1 Procyon lotor
GCACATGCATGCATGCGCACGCACACGTCTGTGTTTTCATCTCTAATCTCTGCCTCCAGTAGGTCCCAGACGGCTGCTGGTAGCTCCTTGGGGCTCCCATGCCTTCATGGTCATCTCTGCTAAGAAAGAGAGAACCTCTTTGTTCCAATGTTCCAAGCGAAGGTTCTGAGCTTGCATGAATGAAGCCGGATTGGTTAGCAAGCCCACCTTTGGGCTAATCACTGTGACAAAGGGATGGGGATATGTAAGGTGACAGTCTATGTCATGTGCTTTGTCTCTGGACCCAGCAACGGAGTCAAGCTCCTGGGAGGCAGAGAGATCCCACCTGGAGAGATGGCTGTCAGGGAGAGGGCGGGAATGCTAGGGAGGCAGCCAACTGGTCAGCTTGCTAAGCTTAGGAAGCCCAGAGGCAGGTGTCCGCAGGGACCAGGCCCGAGGCACCTCGGAAGCGTGGAGGTTGGCGAGTCCGTGGTGTGTGGTGGGGGGGGGGTGCCCTGCGCCACTAGCTGTTGGCTCCACTGGACGATGAGCTTCAATCCCCTTGCTCGGCTCACTCTGTCCACACTGCGGGGTCCGACAGCTCTCATCTAATCCTTCCATTGTCAGCCTGTGCAATGAAACGGGTCCTTCTATTGAAATTCTCCTGCTGCTCGTTCGAGCAGCATCAGGCCGGGATGCTGGGGTAGGTAGCGCAGACATCCTCGGGCATGAGGCCAGACTCTCTGGTTTCGAATGCCAGAGCCTCGGCGCTCTCCCCAGAGAAATGAAGCGCAGATCAAAACTGCCTTCGGAAGACGTCTGGTGGTTTCAGCAGGCTAATGGCACGTCCTCCCCGAGTGTCCGGGGGGCCATAAGCCCACCCCAGACCGGGGGCTTCAGCCGTAGATCTGTATTGCTCACAGGTCTGGTGGCTAGAAGTCCAAGATCAAAGTGCCTGCAGATTCGGCGTCTGGCAAGGGGTCCTCTTTCTGGGTCTCACTGTGTCCACGCGAGGAAGAAGGAAAGGGATGTGGAAAAGCTCGGGGTCTCTTTCATAAGGGCCCCTTAATCTCTATTGATTAATCTCTAATCAGAAGGGCCCCTCCCTCATGAGCAGATCTCCTCCCAAAGGCCCCACCTCCAAACGCCATCTCACTGGGCTCAGGATTCAAGCTATGACTCCCACTCCCACGAGGACACAAGGTCCCCTCCACAGCACACATCAAGGGCTTAGCCGATGGGGGGGACCCTGATTGGGGCACCGGGAGTGGAGCTCCTTCACTGGCTATAACTAGTCCACGGGGCAGAGCCCAGAGGGGCAGGAGGCGGTGGTGTTGGAGGTGAGAGACACCGGGAGGGAGAGACAGGGAGGTGGGAACTCCCGCTTGCTTAGCATGTCCTCTGGGGTACCCGAGGCAGCCGCTGTTAAAAATAGAACCGTACTTTGCAGTGAGATTCTCAAATGACACCCACCAAGTGCCCATTAACTCATCAAAGTGGTGATTCCAAATTGATTATTTCGAGTGTAAGACATAATAACATGTTCATCATGGAAAATAATTAGCGGTGGAGTGAGGCCCGGGATGGCCTGCTGCCTCCCTGAGCCTCGCCCCCCTCCGGTCCCACATCCCCCCCACCTCCCCACCCCCCCGCAGCTGCGGGGGCAGGGGAGCTCTTGCGTTCGGAGGGGGGATGCTGGCCTTCGGGGCGGGGGCTTCCGTGGTTTAGGATTAATCATTACCCTGTTCCCCCCCACCCCCACCCCCGCTCCTGCGGCGCCCCGCCCCCGCCGGGACCTCTCTTAGGGCAGGGTTTGGGGCGCCCCGGCCCCCTGGCCCCCTGCCGGCTCCGTGGCAGGCAAGGCTCTCCGGGTACCAAATGGGCAGTAATTGGCTGGGCTCCAGCTGGGCGCCTGGGCCCCGGATGACACGCATTTCTCACTCGAGTGTGCGCAGCGGCCCGCACCTTCACACCGTTTCCTTGGAAACCAGATTGCTCCGGCAGCGTTCCGCGGTGACACACGCACACGCGCACACACACACCGTGTACACACACATCACGCACACCACAGGGAAATCAAGTGCCGCAGCCCATGGGGTCCTGCCCCCAACCACCCCTCCCCTGCACCCCTGCCCGCCCGCCCCCCTCCCCCATCGCCTGCCAGGCCTGGTGGGAAATGCCCACCCTGGGAGCCAGGGAGCCGAGCCATCTCCTCCAAGCGCTGCTGAGGAAGCAGACAGTGAGATGTTTATGGGCACTTGGACGGGGAAACGGCCCCCTTGGGGGCTGGCAGCTTAGAAAGTGGGGGGCCCTGGGGGCGCCCCAGCAAGTGCAGCACAGACCGGCCTACGCACAAGGTCCTGCACGTTCCCCTGCCCCTGACCACTTCTCCCCTCCCCAGGCACCTCTCCCTGCTGCTCCCTGCCTCCCTCCCCTGCCCACCTCTCCCCTCCCAGCCCCCACCTCCTGCCCCGCCTCCTCCCTCCCTCATTCGCTTTTCCTGCCCCTCACCTCTCCCTTCTGTACTCATCTTTCCTCTCCCCCTCCCCCTCCCCCAGCTGCACACCCCCCCTCCTCATTCCCAGGCCCTCACTGCTGCCTGCAGAAAGCACTTGCCATAGGGAAATGCTTGGGAAGGGCTGTCCTCAGGTTTGGGGTGAGGGCCACATGAAGGCAATTGGGGCAGCACGGCCCCCAGAGCCCCATCCAGGCTTGGGGCTCACTTGTCCCCAGATCTCAGTGGAGTCCTTCTGGGGGACTTGCCCCCCGCCGGCCAGAGCAGCCTGTGTGCCAGCCTGAGGGGTGGGGGCAGGGTTGGACGCCCCCTGCCTCAGTCCAGCACCTTGAGCTCCACGGCTCCAGGGCTCCTAGTGGGTCCGAAAGTCTTTCCCGAGCCTCCAGCTCCAGGAGCGTGAGAGACCTCCTGCACTCCGGAACTCTGTATCCAGCCCGTGGCCCTGCAGGCAAACCATGGCTGAGTGTCTGTGTGGGATTTCTGAGCGCTGTCTTTCCTTCCTTCCTTCCTTCCTTCCACAGTCCTTGGAACACCTACTGTGTGCTGAGCACCTACTGTGTGCCGAGCCAGACAAGCAAGACTCTGTTCTCTGTGCAGGTTGGCAGGGACAGAGAGAAAGAAGTAGTAGGAAAAATATTAGATAGAGAGACGTGTTCTGCCCATTTAAAAGGGTGACATTCTAGAAATTGGCAGGTGAGTTCACTATCCTCAGAGGGTCCGTAGGCAACATCTGACCTGACCCTTGAGCAACCAGAAGGGCTGGCCCCTCAAAGACCTTTCCAGGCACAGGGAGCAGCACATGCAAAGGCCCTGAGGTGGGAACAAGATACACATAGTCTGAAGCTTATCGTTTTAGCCACATTTTAAGTGGACCGCTCCGGGCATTAAGTCCATTCACCCTGCGCGCGCATCACCACTGTCTGTCCCAGAACATTCCTGTCTTCCCCAATCAGATCTCTGTCCCCGCTAAACACTGGCTTCTCATTTCCCTCCCCCGGCCCGAAAGTGTTCTACTTTCTGTCTCTGTGACCTGGGCTTCTCCTAAGCACGTTAGGTTAGTGGAATCTTACAGTATCTGTCCTTCTGTGTCTTATTTCACTGAGCAACACATTTCTCGAAGTTCATCCACATTGTAGGTGATGTTGGAGTTTCCCCCCTTTTTAAGGCTGGATGAGATTCAGTAGGTCAGTGAATCATGGGCAGGAGGGTGGGGGGGAGGATGATCCCCCTGGAGCTCCTGGTGAAGACCACAGGCCTGAACCCGGGGTGCGCGGGAGGCACCATCGTGCCCATTATCCTGACTTCAAACAGAATAGATGAATTCTTGCCTCTTTTAAGATCTCATGGAAATAGGATCACACAGCTTGCACCCTTCTGCTTGTAGCTTCTGTTCTTCAACGTCATTGCACGCATGGTTGGATATTTCTCATTCCCATTGCTCCAAGCCGCCCCACGGTAGGAAGAAGCCGTGCCGTGTTTACCCACCCATCAGCGGGTTTGGGGGCGTTTCCGGTCCGGGGTTGTTCGGAATAGCGCTGCGGTGTATGTTGTCGTCACACATTTTGGCAGGCGCCCCGCGGATTTGTGGGAGGTGCGAGCCTGGGAGCGATCTCGTGGATTCTAGCGACGTCTGGCTGCACCACTTCCTGTTCCCAGCGGCGCACCAGTGCCCGGCTGCTCCGTACCCTCCCCGCTCTCGACCGCATCAGTCTCCCCCCTGCAGCACCTGCACGGCTCTGGTCGAGGGGGTCCTTATGGATTTCATCTGAGGATCCCTGGGGACTAGTGAAGTTGGCCACTTTTTCAGGTGTTTCTTGACCATCGTCACTTCTGTGAAGCACGTGATCTAGGTTTCGGGTCATTTACATATTGAACTGTCTGCCTTTTTCCTGGACATGCAGGCTTTCTTCCTGTATCGAAATGGTTGATTTCATGTGTGAGATTGATTGGGCTGCAGGGAGGCAGCCTTATTTCTGGGTGTGTCCAGGAGGGCGGTTTTGGAAGAGATGAGCGTTTGGATTGGTGGGTGAGTAGATATCCCACCCCGACATAAATGGGGATCAGCGCCTCCACCGAGGGCCCAAATAGAACAAGAAGGTGAAAGAAGTTTGCATTAACTGCTTGACCCACTGAGCAGGACGTCGATCTTCTGCCCACGGTGCTCCTGGTCCTCGGGCGCCAGACCCAGGCTGGAACCTGTGTTATTAGCTGTCGGACTCTTAGACCTTCCAACTACTTCCAAGTTTGCAGAAGTCGGACCGTGGAACTTCTCGGCCTCCCCAATCATGTGAGCCAGCGCCTCGTAATAAATCTGTTCCTGTTTGTGTATATGAAGACAGACAGGGAGAAACAGACAGAGGAGGTCTTTTCAGTCTGTGGCTGTGCCTTCCCTTTCCATCCTCTTAATCATATTGACTATTGATGAGCAGAGGTCCTTAATTTCGTTTGCTTATTTATTTAGAAGTTGGCTCCAAGCCCAGTGTGGGATCAAGACCTCAGCTGAGATCAAGAGTCTGATGCAGGTGTTTATGTAGCCGAACCCACGCTGCTCCTTCCTTCCCAGTGAAGGGGCGGGTGGTCCTGAAATCTTCGTGCCCAGCCTTGCACGCACGCCTCCCTAAGGAGAGCAGCCCCGGGCCGCCGCCGCGCCTCTACTGCGTGGCAAGAGTGACATTTCACGGCGGGATCAGTTCCTTCTTCTTGCCTGAGATTTAGTGCCTTTCAATTTTTTATGTTCTGCCAGCTGTCCTGGACCTTGAGTGGGAGCTTAAGTCCCTCGGGTTTCTTTCCCAGTCTGGGGGAAACCTGAAATCTCACCGAGAAAGTGATAGAATGAGAGCAATGGTGTGCGTCTGGGGAGGTCATGTCCTTCGGAGGGTCTGATGACAGCCTCTGCCCCTTCCTAAGGACACACACACTCACACGCCCATGTGCTCACACACACACACACACACTGTGGGGGGGGCACGGGCCTGGTGCTTCTCCAAGCACCTCCCTGAGTGGGAGCAGCAGCTCTGAGGGGCAGAGCCTCCCCGTGCACCCCAAGTGAGCTCCCCCACCAGCAAGGGGACCCCAGAGCATGAGGCTTCCTCGGAGCTGGCCGTGACACTAAGCGCGTGACCCTATTATCTCAGTTGGTCCTCCCACAACCCTGTGGGGTAGGTATTTGTATCAGAAGGGGAAACTGAGACCCGGGGAAGGCCGCTTGCCCAGGGTCACACAGGATTGGGGTCCAGGCTGTCTGTCTCCTGAGGTCTCAGCACCTCTACTTGCCTTCAGTGGCGCTGCTGTTGGGAGTGGCCCAAGGTACAATCTTTGCCCGTGTTCCTGCGACGTCAGCCCCTCAGGGAGATGCTGAGCACAGTTAACCAGTCATCTCCTTGTGTCCTCAGCACGGCCCGCATCCTGGGCACTTGTCAGAGAAGGTCCCCCGGGGCAGTGGCCCCCTGATTTGCTCAGCATCAGGGTGTGAAAGCCGGGCTGGACCCCAGCCGGCTGGACCCCCGAGTCCCACGCTCGCAGCACTTGGCCTCGCACGGGTCCCTCCCAGGGGACACTCGCCAGCCGTGGGCGCCGTGTAACCGGCATAACGGCCGCTGTGTGGATGACCGCTGGGCAGTGGGCGTGGCCGTCTCGTGTCCCTGGAGGCTCCACGGGTCTGCCTTGGGGGGCGCGCTAGGAAAGGGGCTCCCACTGTCTGGTTCTCACAGAGCATGAGAGAGTGTGGCGGTTGGCGGGTCCAGCTTGGTCCTAGCGCCGTCTCCGGAGTAGGGACAGACTCCTCCCCGTGGCCCCTCACTCTTCCCACACGTTTCTCATCCTGGGGGGTCAAACGCTGCCGTCCGGACTTGCCCACTGGTGAGCTCCACCGTGTAGTCGGTCCACTGAAATACTTTTGTCCTTGGCTGCTCTTCCGTGGCGTGCCCCCTGCACCCCCATCCAGAGCCTCCCGCGGTCACGAAGGCTGGGTGGTCACCACAGAGGCAGCAGCCGGGACTCCTGATGGGTGGGTCATCACATCCTCCTAACGGCCACTCACTGGGTCTGGGTCTCAAATGCCTCTTCCTGCGGCTTTCCTCCCTCCAGCCACCCCCCCTTCCAGAAATGTGAGGCTCATTGAGAGTACCTGATTGCTCCTCCCGCTGTGCTCTACTCTGTGTCCGCCCTTGGTGAGCAAACTTCCTGGGGCAACGACAGTCCTGCCCCTGCCCTCTTTGGGGAGGAGGCCACCCTTTTCCCTCTCCTGCAGGAGGGCGAGGGCCGTGCTCATTTGCCCCAGGGGTGCCATAACCTTAGAGACCTGGACAGATGTGTTTGAGAATGAAAACTTCCAGGCTGAGCCCTTTGTATACCAAAGGTGCATCATAAATGCTGATTACATCAACGCATGCTTTCCTTGGCTCTCCCGGTGCCTGGGAGGAAGGTTGTGAATTCCTTTAGCTAACAGTCCTTGCCCGGGGAGCAGTCAAATTCACGGCGACATTCAGAGGACGGAAGGCTGGTTGGTGCCCGGCTTGTGAATTCCTTTAGCTAACAGCCCTTGCCCGGGGAGCAGTCAAATTCACGGCGACATTCAGAGGACGGAAGGCTGGTTGGTGCCCGTCTAGCCGTTCAGAGTCATTTGCTGCCCCTTCTGTGGCTGGTGCTGTCAGAGTGTATCTTGGGTCCGAGGGGACAGAAATACGGCAAAGGTGGGATTCTTGTACGTTTTGTTCATGGAGGGTCTCCAGCCTTTGTAACAGGATGCGGCACCCAGTAGGCCCTTGGTAAACCAACAGGGAACTGATGGGGACAAGAACATACTCCTGTGACCCTCTCCCCTGACCTCTCTGTCCTCGCTCATCTTTTAGCTCTGCTGCAACACAGTCTCCCTCAACATGGCCATGAGAGTGAACTTGGCCAGGGAGGATTGTGTCTCTAGACCTTTCCCCAGGAAACAGAGCTGCTCCTGGACCACCGTCTCGAGGGACAGTGGCTGGACCAGCCTGCGTGAGCCACATCGGTGGCTTTGGGTCTGCTGAGGGGGCCGTGGCTGCAGAAGACCCGGCTGACGGAGATAACACTTGATAAACAGGGAGAGCACGCCTTGCCCCTCCGCCCCTCTCTTAGATACCCGGGGTTCTTTATGGCTTTGCTCAGGTAGATCATTCATTGCCATAAATTTTCTTATCTTCAGTGCTTTTCCAATTATGGATAACAACAGGAAAGCAGTCATTGGTTTCTAAAAGGTCATCAAGATATAGAGCCCGTTTGTGAAGGGAATGACTTATGCAGTTGACTTGTATAAATCTGGAGAAGGTTTATGCACAAGTTGGACAAGAAATGTAAGTGAGATTCATAAAATATATAAAGATTTATGGCGCCTCGGCTGATGAAAATTGCCTCTCCTTTTGCTGTTTGTGTGGGAATTATTTGTTCTTTCCAAGGGTTTTACATATGGCTCTTGAGACAACAAGTCCTCGTGAGGCCCTGCGAGTGGCCGGTGGCATCCTGAGGGCGTAGCGACAGTTAGTCTCGGGGAATGGGAACCATGGGCCAGAGGGGGTCTCGGAAACCACGGCTGATCTGAGCGCCGAAGATGCTCGGGTCCCAGCCGTTGCATTTTGGGCCCCTGCCGACGGCGGACACAAACACTCACAGGGATGGCCCTCCAGCTGGTCGCCCTGTCGTTCCTCTGGGACAGCGAGTGGGACACGGGGAGCTGGCCGCTTAGCGTTTCTCAAGGTGGTTCCCAGACGACCCGCTTGGACTCCACGCAGATTCTCAGGCTCAGCCCCAGAGAGCTGGGTCTTCCTGGTGGAGCTTGGGTCCGGGCAGGCACGTCCCACGGGCCACCGCACAGGTTGTTTTGTGAGCACCTCGAGTTCTGAGAGCACCCCGCGGAGCTCTCCCCTTTGTCCCCCTTTTTTGTGGACAGAGATGGAGGCCCAGAGCAGCGAGTGGCACAGTTAGGGACCTAGTCCTCCTAGGGACCTCGAGGAGGAGGAGGGGCCAGAACCATAAGTCACATCAAGAGCTCCTGGTGAGCGTGCCCTTCTCGAAGCTGCTACGAGCAGGAAAGATCATTTCCCCTGAACGACCCTGAGCAACCCAGCCCGGGGACTCTGCCCCTCGTCGACTCTCCCTCACCCTGCCCTGCCTGCAGTGGGGACGCTCGGTGGGCATCCTCAGTGGGCATCCTCGGTGGGGGGGGGGATGTCTCACACCTGGTTTCCTGGGGAGAGAAGGTCCTGACGTTCGCCGGTTCCCATGGCAGAAATGGTCCCACCGCGTCCAGTTTCAGGCCTGCTGACGGGACTTCTCTGAGGGGCAGCTTGGGAAGAACGGTGCAGGTTTGGCTCTCGTAAGCTGGTCTGAGCCCACCTCGGTGTCTGCGTCCCAGGGGCGGAGACTTTGGGGCCGGGCCGACCAAGAGTCACAAGCAGGAGGCCAGCCGGGGAGCTACCCCCGTGCACGGGGTGGTGGCCAGACTCAGGACCCAGGGGACTCGAGGACGCCCAGGACGTGCTGGGGCACATGGTGTAATGCTCCCCCGAGGGCACGGTGGGGGGGGGGGCGCTAAGCCCGGCCCCCTGACCCCAGCCACAGGGCTGCTTGTCACCGGGTCCCAGACAGGGCTTTCTTATGCTTCAGGAGAAGAAGGGAGAAGCCAGACATGTCCTTGCTGATCAGAGCTGACGCCTCCTGTCAGGCACAGGGGAGAGGTCAGATTCAAGTGTGAGTTTTGCTTTTGAGACCTTCCTCTGAAGACTGGCTTCATCCCCTTGTCCATCTCCTGCTCCCGTCCCTTCCCACCCAGGCCCCACATTCTGGCGAGATCATGGGACCCAGTGAGCCCCCTAAAAACAGCAGAAGCTGGGCCACTTCCTGGGTCTTGTTTAGGCTGTGCCTTTCCCTTGCTGTACCCCCCAACCCTGTTTATGGTCTGTGGGGACCCTAGGCTTTTTAACGGCTCTCTGCAAATGTTACCCCTTGGTGAGGACCCTCCCAGTCATCCTCCACTGTGGAAAGAACCCCCTCCCCCGCCGTCCTTGACCGCAAGACCCCGCGTGCCTTTCCAACAGCGTGGATGACATCTGCCCTGTGTGGTCACGTGCCCTTTCCAGGGACCTCAACCATGTTTCCCTCCATGGGGCCTGTCCATTTGGCTTTAGGAATCCAGGTCAGGCAGCTCCCCGCTCTCCGTGGCCCCCATAACACAGGAGCCTGTAGTCCAGGACTGTGCTAAGGTCTGGTGTCACCACTTAAACTAAAAACAGTTTGCCAAAGCTCTAGCAGGGATGGGCGGGTGGGCCTGGCAGCCAAGTCCGGGCACCTACACCCTACGTGTAGCTCCTCTAGGTAAGTCTGTCCTGCCCCGCAGTGACGACCGACAGACCTGCAGTCCTAGCTCGCAGCTGCGTCCCCCTGGCTCCGGAGGCCTCTTGTTCACCTCCTTCCCTGCTCTCCTTTCCCGAGATGCTGCCCCAGTCGGGCCACACAGCCATGTCGCGATGGGTCACGGCCCTGCCACGGCCAGAGCCGCTCCTTGAAGACCCGCCGAGGCCCTCCCATTGCAGGCTCGTGAACGACCCAACCCCCCCATGCCGTGTGCATCCCAATTAGTCCTTGGCCAGCGACTCTCTTCATGCCTTCTTCCCTCCCTCCTTCTGCATCTCGCGCCATCAGAAAGAAATTAGTTTCGTGGCTAAAAACTCAGGCCTCAGATCAGAGAGTCCTGGGTTCGAATCTCAGCTCTACCAGAGAGGATCCCTGAGAGGACACCAGATGGTGTCTGTCTCGTCTGTTCCCGGCGGCCTTCAATGGGCAAATGCGGACCGAACTCCGAGCGGTGCCCAGCACAGGACGGGGTGCCCCGCGGATTAGCTGAAGGCTTCTCGGGAGGATAATCACTGTTAGCAGGCAGCTCAGAGATCACAGAGTTTCACCCACTGTGTCTGTACCTCCTCGTTTTCCTCTAACTCTCTCGCGTGTGAGTCTGATCGCACTTTGCTGACATTAAATCAGAGCTCACATAGTGGGCGCTTTATAAACCACCGTGCTTCCAAGAGTCCGGAGGCAGCATCCCCAAGCCCAGTGCTGGGCACATAGTGGGTCCTCCGTAGCAGAGCTGAGGGGTTAGCCCGGCGCCCTCTCTTCCTCCTTGTGTTCCCCCCAGCGCTCTGTCCTTCACCCTCATCGAGGTGGCTCACAGATGAGCTCTAGGAGAAGGTTCCGTGTCGCCCACGGAGGCCGGGAAGTAAGACATCAGGACAGACATGCTCTGGGGCCTCGGGGTGAAGGGTCTCCATCTCAGCAGAGACGAGGGGACAGGACTGTCTCTCAGATCGCCCTCCCGTGGGATGCCCGGCTCCGGCCTCTCCTCTCACGGCCCTCCCCACCCCCGCCCCCTTGGTCAGGCACCCGGCCTTCTCTCGGGGTCACAGCCACAGCCGCGGGTCTGACACCAGGCCAGAGCGAGATCTTGTCTAACTCATGCGAGTCCGTGGGAGACAGGATGGGGGACAGATTGTCCCCACCGGGGCTCTTCTCTAGGACAAAGGCCAGCCATGAGGCTGCATTGGCCAGCAGGCTGATGAGACGCTATGGGATGGGGTACAGGGACATTTGTCACAGTGGAGAATGACAAAGAGGAAGAGGTGTCTGACCTGGGCTGACACAAACCCGGAGCAGGGGATGGGGGCAGAGACACAGTGTCATTTTTCAGCACAATTTTCCTCCACTTAATGTTCCCATAGATTCTGGGACCCCATCATCTGATGGCCCATAGAGATGGTTTACGATGTTAGGGTGTCAGGTTCCAGGAGAGGGAAAAATTAACTGTGCACTTACTGTCCTACAAAGACCCTCATTGCCTGCAGAATACCAAGTTGATTTTGTTTTGCTTTTCTTGGAAATCTACTCAAGGTGAGGGAGATAAATGGGATTTGCAAACCTCTTTCTGCATGTAAAGAAAATGAAGAGACGCTCCCCTCTCCTCGCCCACCCCACACGTCTGCCCTTCCTTCTGGCCTGGGGGACCTGGGGAATGCGTCTTCCTACTCCCTCCAGGCCAGACCGCACAGGCTCCTGCAATAGCACAGCAGCTGAAGCTAAAGATTTCTCTAGCCCTCCCTGTACTCAGCCTCCCCCCTGCAGTTCTCTCTCCTCGGCTCTGCGATCGGGAAGGTCCGAGGAGAGACAGGGAGAGTTCTCTGTCTCAGAGAGACCTCGTCCTTGACCCGGGGAGGGAGAATCTTCATTCCAGAGCCCCATTTCTTGGCTGGGAAGAAAAGCAAAGAAACCCTGGTCATGTTCAAGTGGGGGCCAGTGCGCATGCTCGAGATGCCCAACACCATTGGTCATAGAGAAGGACCATCGGACAGTGAGGTCCAGGTCGCACCTGCGGAGATGGGCGGGACCAAGGCCCTTAGTAACAGGTGCCGACCAGGGCGTTGCAACACTGGAGCCCCCCGTGCGCCCCTGGAGGGGGTGGCGGGATGTCAAACGGGGTGGTTGCTTCAGAAAACAGTCTGGTGGCTTCTTAAACAAAGCAATCCCGCTCCTGGTATAGACCCCAAAGAATTGAAAACACGTGTTTAAAGCAGGCCGCGCTGTTCACCGTAGCCAAAACCCAATCCGTCACCGCAGGCCTGTGTGAGCAAAACGGGCGGCATCCCTCCCGGGGAGCCTTACTCCGCCCAAAAACGTGGGTGGAGCTCCAAAGCCTCACGCTCCCCCAAAGCTGCCAGTCACACGCTGTGTGATCCCACGTCCCCGAAATACCCAGAAGAGAGTAGGGACAGAATGCGGAAGGGTGGGGGGCCAGGGTCTGGAAAGAGGAGGCAATGGGGAGTAAGGGCTTAATGGGCGTGGGGTTTCCTTCAGGGGTGACACGAATGTTCTGGAAGTGAGGCGGTGATCGCACAACATCGCCAACCTACCGAAAACCACTGGGTGGTTTGTCTGCTTTGAAACGGTTAATTTTATGTGGTGCAAGTTTCATCTCAGCTAAAAAGATATTAAACCAAAATTTCAAGCAGGGCCCTGAGACGCCAGCTCGGGGAGACAGGCTGCCTCAGGGTGAATTGTTGCAACGGGAAGAAACGCCGGCTGTGTTTTCCTCCAGAATCTCTGGCTCCCCGCCCCGCCCCCCCCCAGGAACGAAGGCTTGATGGGAACATCAGGTAAGGCGTACATTCCGTCCTGGGAGAAACTTGGGAACCAGCGGGGACAGAACCAAGAGCCCAGGGGACTCAAGCGGGTGATTGTCTCCTCCCCTGTCAAAAGCACCTGAGCACCCACCCCAGGCACACACACAACCGCCTGCCCAAACCCCCAGACTCTTCTGCCTGGGCCAAGCCGGTCCCAGGGGCCGACCAGGCAGGGGTGCGGGTGGCCAGCAGGCGGCCAGCTGGGAGATCAATTCCAGGATGTGAGCACGTGGGGTGCATGCATGGACCCCGGGAGACGTGGTCTGTCCCCCCTTCCATCTGCAGGCTTCAGGAGGGCGGCCCAATTTCTCTGCTTCCCCCCCTTGCCCTTGGCCCCGGGTCAACCTTCAGGCCGGCTTCATAAATGGTCTATAGAAGGGAGAGTGAAGGAGTCTTCATTCTGGATGGCGTTTGGGCCCCGGGCAGCCCCTGAGATTTTCCGGAAGGATGGTGCATGGTCTCCAGCCAGCTCATTCTCCCTGGGACCATCCTTGGAGCTTTCCTGGTCGATCCCCACCAAGGACTGGGTTTCCGAGAGGACTCTACCCGAGTCATCACCTTGATGTCCAGCTGTCCTTGTCCGGCTGTCACCTCCATCTCCATCACCTGTCCCCAACTACAATCTTCCCAAGTGTCTCCTGGTGCCCTTGGGGAACCCCTCCTTCCTCTGCTACATCCTTGCCTGGTGGGCAGAGAGGGGCAGGTCCCCAACCTCCCAGGCCTCAAGGAAACCTTTCGGAACAGAAGTGGCTCCCAAGGGTCGTACTAAGATCCTGCTCTTTTTGCCTTAACCCATAAAGAGAGAGACCCCATGATGGGCGCCGCCACTCCCCCTGACAAGAGGGTCCAGGTACGGATATGAAAAATCGTACTCGATCTCCATCAGTCACAGCCCCCCACCCCACCCCCACGGCCCCCTGCCATGGAGCCTGAGTAATCCTCAGCAAGAGAGGATAATTAATTCGAAAAGGCCCACATCCCGGAGCCTCGGCCCCTTTGACGAGCAGAGAGGAGGGGAGGCAGGAAGAGGAGCTAAGTCCGTCGGAATAATCCCTGTCTCGGGGCAAGATTGTTCCAGTCCTAATGAGACCCCCGGGCATTATCCCGGCGTGTATTGTCTATCGAGGCCAGGAAAAGGGCGAGACCAACTTTATTTCTGAATTTGGACTGACTTAAAGAGGTGGCATCACATTTGAAGGGCACCCAATCAATCTGTTACCCTCACTGCATGAAATTGTATTTGCTTGCCACTTCCTATCTCGCTGGGCGCAGCTGGGCGGTAAGTCATTGGTGATAACATTCTTTATTATGCCGTCCTGTTTATGAACTGTGCCTGGAAAGAGATGATAGAAATATGCAGCAATATGCAAAGGGATGGGGGGGAGGAGAAGGGGGAGCAAATGCTAGTTGCCAGGGCAACAAAGGGGCTATTTTGGGCATCGGATTTTGCGGATGATGAAAAACCATTTCCTTGCGATGGTTGGACTCTCCCCTCCCCCCTCCTGGAAGCGATGCACGCAAAACCGAATATTTAGGCAGGGGATGGCTTAATTCCTTAATTAAAAATTATTTTATTTTCCCTTCTACCTCCTTTAAAGGTGGATGAAAAAAACCCCACAAAAACCTAAGGGTGTTGATAAGCGTTCGTGAGGGGAAGGCGAGCTCCCGTTCTGGTAGCGAGAGATGTGTGAATAATTTACTAATCTTCACTGATCCCCGCCGCCTCCCCCCACCACACACTCCCACCTCTTTTTACCTACACCGACTTAACTCTGATAAACTCCCCGAGCAAAATCCCCGAGCTCTGGACCTCAGCAAAATCTCCAAACCTGCAGGTGTTTATAAGCCGCCTGAATTCCAATGAGTTTTTCGCGATTTGGCTGCCAAGGAGATGGCGAGAGCTGAGGGGAGCCCGCACCTCCGGGCACGGACGGGGTCGGCACAGACAAAGGGGAAGGAACTCTGCCGCCAGCCCCCAGCCCCCAGCCAGGCCCTAGATTTCCGGGGAGAGGGACTCGCCGAGCTCACTCAGCAAGCCCGGCTCCACGCCCGATCAGGCCATCCCTCGCTGTGTCCGTTTTCCTGGGGAGGAGGAGCTGGTGGGTTTCCACCCTGCCGCCTCCCTATTGTTGCTTCACTGGTTCTCAAAGTGGGGTCCCCTGGCCAGCAGCAGCACATACTCACCTCACAGACATAGGTGCTCAAGAGCTGGGTGTTGGGCCGATAGGGCTGGGGAGGCGGTCCTCGAATCCAGCCTCCCGGCCAGCCGCACCCCTGCTCCCCGGTGCGCTCGGGGGTGTGTGCGCAAGGAGAGATGGGTGGAGGGTGAGCAGCCGGTAGTTTTCCCGGGCTGGACCCCTCCCCAGGCATTCTCCCCCTGCCCGCTGAGATCTGGTGTCAGGTCTGAGATCTGTCCCTGGGCCCAGGGAGCGTCTTGCAGCCCCCACGGGTTCTGGAAGATTCCATAGATGTCCGAATTGGCAGGGTGGCGGGAGAGGGGTGGAGACGGCGGCTCTTGTGCTGTGGTTGAATGGGTTTGTGCCTTGAAAGTACGTTTTTGTGCCTCTGGATTTGAGACAACGGACATGCTATGTTCTTCCCGGTGACTCCCTTCTGCCCGCTTCCTCCACCAGAAAGAAACCCCCCGAAGATGTCTTTTGTGGGCAAATTGTGGGGGACATTCTTTACGATAAATTAGGGGAGAAGGTGGCTGGTGGCTTCAGATATGGGGCCTTCCTGTGGGGTGTCACGCATGAGAGCATCATTGCCCTGAGCCCCCAGGGAACACCAGGATTTAAACTTTCTGATAAAAATGAGCTTTTAATCACACATCACCCAAACCAGACATACGCGTGCAGGAAAACTGGGAAACAGAGCCCAGTACAAAGAGGTGAAAAAATCTTCTGTCCGGAGATAAGAGACCGTATTCCTCTGCTTTGTTTTGTTGTTGTTCTCTTCTCTCTCTCTCTCTGTTTATTTTTACAAACTTGAGGTCACATTGTGTTCTGTCTTTTCTTCCCAGCTGACAGCCTTAGGCGAGTGTTTCCCCCATCTCCTTAAAGAGTTGCCAATACCCTCTTGTATTTTTTGAGCGGCTGCGTACTATTTTATAACGTGGATATGTCGTCGCGATGCTCTTTCTGCGAATCCACTGGTTTCCGGGGCTCTTTCAGGATGTGCCAGTGGCACCTCGTGATTTTAATACCAAAGAAAGCTGAGAGAGGCCGAGGTGAGTCCCTTTGTCTTTGACGCCCGGGCACGGAGAAGCCGGTCCATCAGTGGGGTTTTAAGTGAGTTTCCCCACGGACTCTCAGGGTAAGAGACGGAGTTACTCTCCCCGGGGCGGAGGGCGAGTGGCCGTGTTTGGCATTTTGAAGCTTGGCAATGAGATAAATGTAGTAAAATAGCCGCTCGCACAAAGCTTTCCTTGGACTCCCCAGGACGGGGCTGTCGCAGGAGGAAAACGGGAGCCAGGCGGGTCTGGGGGACTGCCCACCCCTCGGCCGAGAGAGGCAGGGGTCCGGGCAGGCTCCGGGGGTGATATTTCTGCTCCATTTTGTCCCCTCTGTGAGCACAGTTGGGGTCCACTCGCCTGTGAATGGGAGCAAGTGAAGCGGAAATCTCTTCCATAAAAAGGGGGGCCTCCAACGGGGCCTCCAAGCATTCCTGTCCCTTTGCAGCTCTGCTTTCCCACGAGTTTGAACTTGCCCTTGGCCTCCAAAGCCGACCAAACTGCCCCTTTCTTCCCGCGGGTCCCACCCCAGCCGCCTCCGCCAGCAGGGAGCCCCCAAGACCCTCAGGGCGCATACTCAGCACCGAACACAGTGTCCCCCTTTCCAGGAACTCATGCTTCTCCCTGTATTGCTGTGTACGTGCAGACGCTCCCCTGACCCTTGAGGGCCAGGCTTCTCAGCCGTGACGCTGCTGTTGACACGCGCAGCGCAGCGTCCCCAACGTTGTAGGATGTGAGCAGCATCCCTGGGTGACCCCACTTCACGCCGGCAGCACCCCTTCTCACGAGGACCCCCCAAATGCCTTCAGACGTTGTCAGTTATCCCCTGGGGCACACGCCCACGCCTGGTTAAGAGCTGCAGGTGTAGGGCAGCGTTTCCCAAGGTGTAATTGGGGAAACCGAGTCTCATGGACGCCACCAGGTACTTTCTAAACAATGGGGCTCCAAGATGAGCTAATGTGCAAAACTGTGGGCAGGAAAACGTTCAGTAGGGGGGCTCTGCTCCCGCCTCCCTTGTCCCCACCTCGCGTGCTCTCCCAGTGCTCTTGGGGGGCCACACCCCCCATTCCTGCGGCACCTTCACTTCTGCGTGGGAGTCCCGGCTGTTACGTCTCCTTCCTCTTCTTCTCTGGGCTCTGCCACCTCCTCTCTCTCTCTCTCTCTCTCTCTCTCTCTCTCTCCCCCCCTTGGACTCTGGCTTGTTCTTTTGTGCTATTGATGTCATCACCTTTAATTTGGGGGAGGAGTTTGGTCACACTTTCCATCCATTCAGTGGCACCATTTTTGCTGGGACTCTGTGAACACTATACGCCCTCCTGGGTGGCAGCTGGTGACCTTCCCGGAGTGTGGGGTGGGCACAGCCTTGGTCGGGCACCTACTGCCCCCCTGCTCTTCCCCAACTGCCTTAACCTCTGTCTACATCCCTCCAGGGCTCCCCACGGCACTCAGGCCAGAGTCCAAGCTCCCTCCAAGAGCCCTGAGGCCCTCTGCAGGCAGCCCCTCTCCATCATGGGGAACCTCACGCTGCTCATGTCCCTGTGATCCAGGTGTGCGCCCTCCAGGTGTCCCGGGCCCCAGACCCTTCTCTGGCACTTGGTCTTGGCACACAGCTGTCCCCCTCCTTACCTGGCACTCTTCTCACCTTTGAGGTCTCGGATTAGAGGTGCTTTCATCCAAGAAGGCTGCATGCCTGGGCTCAGCCTGTGCTTGAGGAGAACGATCCCAGGATCCCTGGGGGCTCGGACCTCCCACGGATGCGCCCGCCACCTGTGGCTCCCATCTCCAGGCGCAGGGAGGAAGGACTGGCTGCTGCCCCTGGCTGGCATCGGGACACAGCTAGCCAGGCCAGGCCAGCGCAGGTCTGGCGAGGGGAGGGAGCTGGCCCTTCCGGAAGTGATGGGCAGTGTCCATCTCCTGTACCCTACAGAGTTAAACCGCCCTCAGATCCCCTGTGCTCCCCCTCCTCCTCCCTCCCTCCCTCCCTCCCTGCTAACCCCCTGGCAGCCACCCATCCCTTCACGGTCTCCATAGCTCTCCCTTTCCCAGAATGTCATACAGATAGAATCCCACCGTCTGCAACCTTCTCAGATTGGCTTCTTTCACTGAGTGATATGCATTTAAGTTTCCTCCATGCCTTTTTAGGGCTTGAGAGCTCATTTCTTTCTGGAGCTGAGTCCCATTCTGTTGTCTGGATGGACCACGGTGTATTTGTCCGTCACCTACTGGAGGGCATTGTGGTTGCCCCCCGAATTTTGGTGATTACGAATACAGTTGCTATAAACAACCACATGCAGGTTTTTGTGTGGATGCGTTTTCAGCTCCTTTGGGTAAATACGACGGAGCACGATGGCTGGATCGTATGCCAAGAGCAGGTTGAGTTTCACGAGAAACCGCCCAATGGGCGTCCAAAGTGGTTGTGCCATTTTCCTTTGCCGCCAGCCACGAATGAGATTCCTGTTGTTCTACCTCCTCGCCAGCAGGAGGTGTCATCAGTGTTCTGGATTTTGGGCCATTCTAATAACTGTAGTGTTTTCTCACTGACTTTAATTTGCATTTCCCAGATGACCGATGATGTATGACATCTCTTTGTGATCATTTCCCATCCCTGTATCTTCTTTGGTGAGGGGTCAAGTCTTTGGCCCATTTTTACTCGGGTTGTTTGTTTGCTTGTTGAATTTTAGGAGTTCTTTATATATTTTGGATCACAGTCCTTCATCAGGTGTGTCTTTTGCAAATATTTTCTCCCAGTCTGTGGCTTGTCTTCTCATTCTTTGGACCCCGCCTTTTGTAGAGCAGCAGATTTTAATCTTCGTGAAGTCCATCATATCAAGGATTTCTTTCATGGATTGCCCTCTTAGGTGTTATGGCATAAACTTTTTATTTTGAAATAATTTTAGATTTCTAGAACGGTACAAAGATAGTACAAAGAGTGCCGTTCGACCGTGGTTCTTCATTGGCCCCTCGGGGGACATTTGACAGGATAAGGAGGCATTGTGGGTTGTGCACACAGACCAGAGATGCTGCTAAAAACCCTACAATGCACAGGACAGCCCTACCACAAAGAAGGATCTCGTTCAAAATGTCAGCAGAGCAGAAACAGAGGAGACTTTCCACATGCCCTTCACCAGCTTCCTGAATGTTAACATCTTAAAATAACTGTGGCACATTTACTAAAACGAAGAAATTAACATTGGTACAATACTGATATTGGTTGGCTTTTTCTTTTTTACTCTACTGACATTTTTAAGTGTGAAGACGATTACCATTAACTATAAGTACAATGCTGACCAGACGTCTCTAGAACTTTCTTGTCTTGTTTCTAAGTGAAACTTCACGCACATTGAAAGGTATCTCTCTTTGCCCCCTCCCCTCAGCCCCGGCAACTACCGTTCTCCTGCAGCTTCTATGAGTTCAAGTTCTTCGAGATCTCATATAAGTGGAATCATACGGTATTTGTTCTTCTGAGACTGGCTTATTTCCCTGAACGCCATGTTCTCAAGGTTTATCCATGCTGTAGCGGGTGTCAGGATTTCCTTCTTAGGATGGAATAAATACTATTCCATTGTCTGGATGGACCGTATCTTCCGTATTCGCTCATCTGTCGATGGACATTCAAGTTGCTTTCACCCCTTTGTTGTTGTGAATGATGGCGCCATGAACCTTGGAAAGCAACTATGTCTTCGGGGTCCTGATTCCAGTTATTTGGGATGAATCTGCATAAATAAGATTGCTGATAGTTCTATTTGTGATTTTTTGAGGACCCTCCAGACCATTTTCCCTGGTGACTATGACATTTTATATCCCCACCAACAGTGCTCGAGGGTCCCAATTTCTCTCCATCCTCATCAAGACTTGTTTTTTTTTTTTTAAGATTTTATTTATTTATTTGACAGAGCATGCACAAACAGAGGGGACCAGCAGGCAGAGGGAGAGGGGGAAGCAGGTTCCCCGCTGAGCAGAGAGCCCGACGCGGGGCTCGATCCCAGGACACAGAGATCATGACCTGAGACGAAGGCAGACACTTCACGGACGGAGCCACCCAGGTGCCCTCAACACTTGTTTGTATATATATTTTTGTATTTATAATGGCCATCCTAACAGGTCCCAATGAACTGGTTTTGATTGTCATTTTCCTGGTTAGTAAGGTTGGGTATGTTTTTATAAGCCCATGGGCCATTTGTCTGTCTTCTTTGGAGAAAAGCCCATTCTAAGTCCTTTGCCCATTTTTTAATTGGGTTGTTTGGGTTTTTTTTTTTTTTTTTGCTACTGAGTTGTAGAAGCTCCTTATGGGCTCTGGGTCTTGGTTCCTCAACAAATGTGTGCTTTGCAGATACCTTCTGCTGTTCATTCGGTTTTCTTCTCTCTTTTTTGACCATTTCTTTCACTGAGATCACCTGGCTTTTTAACTTAACACTTTTATTTGTTGACACCTTGTGCACGCTCTGCTCTCCAAGTCACCGGTGGCCTGAGACAGACTCTAAGTTTCCTTAGAAGGCACCCCCGACCCCCTGCCATGAGGCAAACCCTTTGTGTCGCACGGATCACCTTTGCACCATCGATTTGTTTGGTAAGAATCACATTAGGCCCCGCTTTTTAAAACCAGCACCCAGGGGCACTTTCCACCAAACACGAACAGACCTGCATTTGGGAGGTGTGAGGTCTGGGGGGCAGGAAACAGAGAGTGAGGATCTTTTTGGGGGACTCCAAGCCCATTGACTTGAAGGGCTCAACCGTGGGGTCGAACTGGTGTCTGTAGGAGATGTTTGCATCCATCCCATGGTGACCATCGGCTCATCCACTCCTGAGTGTCCCTAGGCCTGGGGCTCTGAGGGCGTCACCGTGGGACCCAGGTGCTCCCGACCTTGGCAGGGTTAGGCCTCTGTAGTCCCTGGTACCGAGGAATCAGCTCCCAGGCTTCCACTCTGCCAGGTTCGAGAGAGTTCTGGGGAGAAACCACCAGTCACAGCCACCTTTCTCTTGGTCTCTCCAGGTCGCGGGTGCCACCGCAGATCCCAGAGAGGTGGAGCCCTGAGCCCTGCCCCCGGTGCACTGACACTAGGTGGGCCAGAGAAGGAAAAGCTCATTCAACGGGGTGGCATAAGTGTGCCCCACAATAAGCGCCCCAGATCAGGGCTCTTCAGCAGGCTAAGATGCTGAGGGCAGACCCTGATTCAGGGGGTCCACTTGGGCTGAGAGTCTGGTGCTGTGGGTCCTGGCGACACTCAGAGACGCAGGGGAAGCCGGTGACCTGCAGGGCCAGAGGGCGCAGTGAGACGTTCCCGGGACAGGCGCTGCCCTGAGCCTCGAAGGATGGACAGAATGGGGGTCGAGCTGGCTGCTGGGGGCAACCTTCCATTGTCTTGGAAGCAGAGGTCTTACTTGCGTTGACCCAGAAGGAAGGAAGGACGGACAGGCAAGCCCATCCTCAGTTTAATAGGATTCATCAGAGACCCTTGAATCTGGCAGAGCGGCGATCTGGGGACTTCGTCGGCGCAGAGGTGGGCGGGTGGAGGAGGGCCTTTTCGGCCAGGGTTCCTGCCAGCTGGACGGTGGGCATCCAGCGGTGTGCCGCTGAGACCCTGCCAATGTCTTTGCCTTTGGGCTGCCAGGGGGGCCCCGTGCCATCCAAAGGTGAAGTTTGTGCTTTTAGAAATTTCTTTTCGTGAAAGCGATTAGCCAGCCAGACCTGTTGTCCTTTTGCAGGCAGCAAATTACCCAGGAAAATGTAATTACCCATTCACTCTTATTAGCGCACAGCTAAGAAGATTGGAGCAATAGCCCTTTCATGGTCTTTCAAAGCTTCTTCACATGATGCGTCCCTGATATTAAACACAATGAGACTTTTTTGAATTCAATTAAGCATTTGCCTACTGTGACTCTTTATTCATTGCAAATTGTCTCAGTAAATAATCTTCATCAAAAGTCAGAACCAATCTCCATTAGTTGTTTAGATTAATTAATGGATCCCCCCGGGGCCACCCAAATGAATTCAATTCGAACGTCAACAACTTGGCCCCGGAGTTTCCCAGGTTGGCATTAAGACAATATTAAACCTGCAATAAGTCACATTTAAAATGTTAATTCAGAGAAGCTCTCCATTTAGAGCATTTAATTAAATCCTTAAATAAACTGCATGGGCTCAGTACCAGATGGTTCTACGTTTTCATTGCGGCACCGAGCCGGCACGGTGAAGATAACCAGGATATATAGAGTAATAAAATCTAATCTCGTTTCCAGCGGGGAGATTCAGTGTATGTACACAACCCAGGCTCAAATTGTAAGTTAATTACATTAACCCCAGTGTACTCCGGGATCTGAGCAGCCGGAGATGAAATTAGTCTTTTTCCTATCATAAGATTCTTTTCAACCTCACTATATTAATTTTTTAGCCAAATACGAACTCATAAGGAAAATTGAAGTTAATGTAACCAAAGATAAAGTAATGCAGCCTTAATATTCTGAAGGGATTATGGAGACCCGTGAAAATACACTCTGCAAATGTCATTGACTCGGGATGGATTTATGGGGCGGGGGAGAGGAAATGAAGACGCCAAGGAGGCTCTTGTCTCCGCCCATTTCCCCCCTCCTGCCCGAGGGTTAATAAAGGACTTAATCTAGAGAGCTCCTGTCCTTGCGATTGCACAGGCTCGCGGGGGTAGTGGAAAGGGTCTGTTGGGGGAAGGGACGCGTGGCCGCCAGGAGCAGTCTCTCCGAGTCTCCAGTGGGCGATGGGGCCCGGGCAGCGGGATCACCTCTGCCTGCCCCCGGGGGGTCCGTGGATTTCTACGGCTCAGCTGCTAATCTCTCTGTCCTCAGAGCATCCGTCCTCCATGAGGAGGGATGAGGCAAATGGCTCCTCCCAGCCTCCCTCGCAAGGTGCCCAGGGGGACCCTGGTCCTCCGTCTGCCAGCCCAGAGACATCACAGTCATGTGTGATCCGGGGCAAACCTACTTCTGAGGGAGTTTCCCCTAAATCCTGTCGGTTCTCCAACAGCTAAGAGAATCTGGCATCCTCCAGAAGCTGCATCTTCTGGGATCACGCCCCTACAGGAATGGGGAAACAAGGAAAACCCAAACCTTTCAAAGTTGTCTCAAAAGAACAACGTTCCGTTCCTACAATTCCATCCACAGCAGCGGGGAATGTATTACATTTCCAATCGGCTCATCCTGGGAAACGACTCTAATGGGTTATCACAACCCTGCACTCACCTTCACTTGACCTTCTTTGATTTGAGCTATCAAACTTTCATTTAGCTTCCTTTCTCATCCTTGACCTTGACCGTTAGACTTGTCAGTGAAGGATCTCATACTGAGGTCGCTAGTAGATGTCATCCAAATGCCAGCTCCAACTGACGGAGATGGGGGGCCCCTTCGGAGTGCAGTGTTCAGTAGGATTCTAAGCCTGAATCTCGTCCCCCAAGAGGAAAGAACACCACATGCGATCACCTATACCCATTGCAGACGTGGGCGTGTTTGTGGCTGTGGTTGCACTATGAATACTTTCCCATTTTAAAAAATACTCTTAGAAATATTTCCATGGGTAGCTGTAATTTTTTTTTTTCAAAGATTATTTATTTATTTATTTATTTATTTGAAAGAGAGCGCGCTCACAAGCAGGGGGAGCAGCAGAGGGAGAAGCAGGCTCCCCGCTGAGCAGAGAGCCCGATGTGGGGCTCCATCCCAGGACCCTGGGATCACGACCTGAGCTGAAGGCAGATGCTTAACTGACTGAGCCCCCCAGGCACCCCAAGAGGAGCCTAATAACTTAAACAGATTTTCCTGATGATTTGAATTAAGGGATAACACAGAGAGAGCAAGATTTTAAGAAACAAGTAGGTGGTCATCTTCGTTCTCCCCAATAATCCTTCTTTCCGTGATTCCTGGTCACTGAATCAAAGACATTTGAGCTGGAAAGAAAACTGGAGGTCAGGTCCAAGCAGCTCTTAGGACAGAGGAAAATGAAGCCCGGAGAAGTTAAGTGCCTTCACGAGGCCTCCCAAGCTCGTCGTGGATTGGACGTGGATTCTGTGGCTCAGCGCCCAGCCCTTCCCGTCCACCCTGCCAAGCACAGACTGCTCCCAGACTCGAAGCTTCCCAGACCCCCCGCAGCTTGCTCCCAACCACACCTGTTTGCACACACCTACTTTCGTGCGGTTCTGCTCACGCCCACTCAGAACCCACAGCACAAGCTCGAGCCGTGGGCGCCTCACTGCCGATTCTGACGCTGGGTCGGTCATTCCTGGGACTTCCTTCTGCGGTGCAGGTTTCATACAATCGCCCCCAAAATTTCTCTCCTTCTGCTCCTCTCCCTGGGGGAAGAAATACAAGCCGGTCGTGCTGTGTCTCCGCATCGGTGTGTACGCCCACCTGTTTGTAAGGTGAGAAGATAAACCAGGCTTGGCTTGGGTATAGTTTGGGTTGGTCCTGCAGAGAGCACCGTCTCCCCAATACCCCCCCGCAACACACACACACACACACACACAAGGACCACGGTGGAAGGAAGGTGCAGGTCCTGGGCAGCAACCTAACACCGACCGGAGCTGCCTAACAAAGATGCCCTGTTCTGCCGGGAAGAGCGAGCCAGTCATGCAGGGAGTGGGGGCGGCCAAGGCGCTGAGCAGGAAGCTTCGAGTCTGGGAGCAGTCTGTGCTTGGCAGGGTGGACGGGAACGGCTGGGCGCTGAGCCACAGAATCCACGTCCAACGCACGTCTCTGGGGTGGAGCGGGGGACCCTTCCTGATGGAGCTCCACGTGGGGATTGGTCTTGCTCCACCCAAACCCGGGCGGCTGCAGGGCCGGTTGGCTCCAGGAGGAGAGCGTATGCGGGGAGGAGACAGAAGCCATGTTCGTGGGTAAGAGGACAAGGGTCTATGTTGTGCCTCGACGAGGGCCAGCCACCCGCCCCTAGCAGCCCCTGGTCTGTGCCACGGGAAATCAGGCTGAAACTGCAGAATTATCATCGATATGGAAACCGGCGTTGGCGACTCTAAGCAGTTACCCACGAAGGGTCCGAGGGTCCCTAACCTCTATGCTCCAATGCAAAGACCTGGGAGTTCATTCCAGGCCACAGAGAGCCCAGCACAGCCTGGACCCCAGAAGAGGACCAGCCATCGGGGCCACCCCAGCTGCTCTAGGACGAACCCAGAAACCCTTCCTCTGACCCCACTGCCGATGTCCCACCAGGTGCCTGGTGGGGAGGGACAGGAGCTAACAGGGAAGCCTCCCCATCTGGCATTCGAGGTGTGGGTGCGGATCGCTCTTGCGTCCGCCTCCCTCTTGCTGCCCGAGCGTTTATTTTGGAAGCGGCTCCCCTAGGGGGCCCTGCCCAGGCTCTGGCTTGGCTCGGTCTCTGATTAAGGATGACCCGGGCTCTTCTGTTACCCTTTCTTCTGTATAGTGAGACTCATTCCTTCCAGGAATGTTCTTGCCCTTTGCATCCCGTACCTATCTGTGGCTGGAGAAGGTAACTCGGAATGTGCGGGAACGCCCCCCCTCCCGCCCCCGGGGCTGGCTGCAGGGGGGAGGGGGGCGGGGAGCCTCCCACCTGTCCTCTCCGGGCTGGCCCTGTGACTCCCATCTCCTGCTGCCCGGTAAGTCAGCTGGATCTAGCTTAGCTGGGACAGAATAGACCAAAGCATAGGGGTTTTGTTTTCATTTGGTTTTGTGTGTTTTCTGTCTGAAATACCAAACTGGCATCAGATTCAGAACGTTCCTCTCTTCCTCTTTATCCAAAAAGCACAAACAGTAGAAGTTCCCATCACGACTGGTCCAGGCCTGAGCTTGGCAGATAATTGA
>CM053619.1:44295815-44306544 GCA_028646535.1 Procyon lotor
AACTAGCTCTCCGATTGTTCCAGGCCTGTGGGATCCAGGAATACAAGCCCACCCCGCCCCGCCCTCACCAGGGTGCTTCCGGAAGCATTCACAGGACTCCATCCTCACCTGGGCCACGGGCCCTTCTGGGTCTCCCCAAAGGAAAATCGTTTGCCTTTCACAGGGACCACACACTAAGCGACAACCCACAGGACTGGTTTCTTCTAGAGAACGGTGTGGGGAGCGTGAGCCCTGGGGGTCCTTTAACCGGTACTTGGTTCAGGGGATTAAGGCAAATGGGCAAGTGTCTCCCTGGGTCTTCCTGGGTTTCCTTGTCCTCGGAAACACGCATGGGGCTTTCCCTGGTCATTCTGTCCTCGGAGGAAGAGACAGGCAGCTGGACCCTGGAGCCTGGAAACCTGTGCAGGGCGGGATCCATGCACAAGCACGCAAGCTCCCTGGCCAGGGAGCATCCTGAGACGCTGCGTCAGCAGTGGCTGGACAGGGGACAGCGTCCCCGGGACCTCCCGTAGTTGGGTAGGCACAGCCGGGCGTGGGTCACACTGTCACCTCATTGCGTGGTCTGCACGTGGGTCCCTGCCCTGGACGGAAGCCCTTAGCAGGCCGCTGCCTTGCTGACCCACCTGTGGGTGCCCAACCTTTAGCATCATGCCTGGCACACAGTAGATGCTCAGTTATGGAAGGGAGGAGAGACCCGGCATCGAGAAGACAGAGCAGGGAGGCTCCAACTCTCAAGGAAGTGAGAATTCGCTAGTAATGGGACAGAGGAGATGGGGGGATTCACAATCAAAGCTTCCCTGGGGGGGGTGTCACTGCCTACGTCCCCCCCCCCCATCCCCTTCCACCCGTGACACGATGCCGGCTCTCCTCTCCCGCACGCACCTCCCACCCCTGCTGGGTCAGGATGGGTCAAGGGAGCAGAGAGTAGAAGCCCGAGCGGGTGTCCTGCTGCAGGGGGTCTGGGGTGGGGGGAGCCGATCGAAGCCACCTCGCCGGGCGCCAACTCGCCCACCTGCTCGCCTCCCGCGGCCACCGCGGCTATGGCTCCCTGAAGGATGGCAGGGCGTTTTCAATGGGGGAGAAGGAGCATTTCTGATCTCATTTTCCAGTATTTCAGCTGTGCCATAATCTATTTACCACACAATTTGTGTCACTTTGATAAGCGGCTGCTTCAAGACTGCAATTATTAAAATCAAGAGCGGGGACAGCTTTCAAGTCTCTCAAGAATTGTAATAAATGTTTGAAATTAGTCATTACGGTGTTTGCCATGGTTCACATCATACACTCCATCTTGGTGACAAACAATCCTGTCTTGCACATGCTCTTTTTGGCGATGGTGGTGAGGGCCTGGCTTTGACGCTCCCCCATGTGGGACAGGGGCTGGAGAAGCGTGGGGGGGGCAGCGGGGAGCCCCTGCACGCAGCCCCTTCCCGGGGCCCCAGGCTCAGCCCCGGGAAACACTCCTCCAGCCCGAGCTCTGGACGGGAGGGACATGGCCCAGCAGCCCCTTTTCCTTCCCTTCCCCCCACGAACCATCGGCTCTCTTTGGCCGTGGGCTCTTCGCAGTCTCTCCTCCACCCTCCACCCCTGCCCAGTGGTGCGTCTGGGTTTCCGGTGTCCCTTTGGGCTTTCGCAGCCGTGGGAAGGGAGCTGGCCTCAAATATGGCAACTTCTCGGGGGCTCTAGTTCAGCAGAGCGCTGAGCCCCAGGGGGGAGAGACGAGGGTCCTCGCAGACATCGGAGGGATAGGGCAGGAGCCAGGCATGCAAGGCTCTCCGAGAAGGAGGTTCCTGCCTCCGTGGTGCCTGGTGGGGCGGGGGGCACGTCTCAAAGTCACACCAGGAGATAATGGTCAGAGTAGGAAAGTGTTAGAGACGCCAAGAAGGGGCCCAGGGCAGCGGAGTCCTGATGCCGGGAGGGAGAGGGTGGGAGACTTTCCTTCTGAGGGGTCCCCAGAGCTGCTGGGGTGCCTCCTGCTGTGGGGGGTCCCCTGGGGAAAGGTAGTCACAGCGACACGGGGTCAGGGTGCGCAAGGAGTGGATGGTGCCCCGGGGACAGGCTTCGGTTCTGCGGGAGACGCACCTGCATTTTGTTTGTGAGCAGCTGGTCAGAGGAAGTTCTTTGTGTCCCGCGATGGGCATCGGGATGGGCATTCTTCTCCTTGGAGAAAGAGTTTTAGCAGAGCAGGGACCCAAAGCTCCTGTGTTTAAGCGTCCCTGTTGGTGAGGGTGAGGGTGAGACGGACAGACAGACCCCTGTAACCACAGCGTCCCAGAGAGGCTGGAGGTGTCCCCTCCCGGGCCTTCCTGTCTCCCGCCTGGAGTTCCCTCCCAGTGAAAAGGCTTTCTCTTTAACTCTGGTTTTATACGTAAAGAAGGAAAACAAAAAATTTCTTTCGGCCTGGTTTTATACATTTATTTGAGAAAGAGGATGAGGAGGGGGGAGCGGAAGGAGAGAGAAAATCACACGCAGGCTCCGCACCCAGCGCAGAACCCAATGCGGGGCTCGATCTCATGACTCTGAGACCCTGACCTGAGCTGAAACCAGGACTCAGACGCTTCACCGCTGGACCTACCCAGATGCCCCCTTTGATCTGGTTTTAAAGGTGAAAATACCCTCACCGCAGAGAATTCGGAAAGTCCAGAAGAGGGTGAATGCAAAGATGTTTTTGCCAAAGAGGCGTATTTCACTCTCCCTGGAGACGGGCGCGGCCACATTTCAATGTATATTTATGCACATCTTTTCTGCCTTCTGTTCCTTCTCGGGTCTTGGCTTTGGGCTCTAGGTGGGAACTGTGACCAGGGCAGGGTCCCCAGCCCCTAAAACGCCCCCTGCACGGAGGCAGCCCCTCTAGGGCGACATGCTCAAAAGTGAGCTGGTATCTCGAGGCCTGACCTTGGCCAGTGAGAGGCCCGGCAGTGGGTCAGCATCAGCCTTTCTGGAACACCCATGGCAAGAGCAGGGCCTCGGGACCGGCGGCCAGGCCTAAAATCACCAGGGGCAAAGGATCATCATCATCATCCCCCTAACGGCCTTACCTACAGGCAGGGCACCCTTCCCAAGGACGGGCCTCAGTACCTTCGGAACCGCGCGGGGTGCTGGTTAAGTAGGTGGGGGGCTAGGCCGTCTGGGAACCCAGGGAGCCAGATTCTCTGTGATGCAGCCACATAGCATGACCCAGGAGTGCCCTGGGTGATCCCCGAAAAGACCACAAAGTGCATCCGGTCCTCACGGACCTCGAGTGACACAGGCGTCACAAGCCACAAGTTTAATGAGGAATGGTGAAGTGGGGGAGGGGAAGCGGCTTGGTCAAAGTCACCCAGCCAACAAACGGCCGAGCAGCTCTGCATGGTGGCCTCTGGCTCTCCCTGCCGATGACAGAGAGAGACGCCCGTGCCGGGGGCGGGGGGTGGTGGGGAGGTGCCACAGGTGCCGCAGACCACCACCTGGATGCCGGAGTCACTGTCACACCGTTTGTTTATTTATTTTAAAGATCGTATTTATTTATTTATGAAAGAGAGAGAGAGAAAGAGAGAGAGGGACAGAGAGGGGGCACAAGCAGGGGGAAGCAGGGTCCCCAACTGAGCAGGGAGCCCCAGGCGGGGCTCGATCCCAGGACCCTGAGATCGTGACCTGAGCCGAAGACAGACTCTTCACTGACTGAGCCACCCAGGCGCCCTCATTTATGTTTTTTATTTTTATTTTTTTAAGATTTTATGTATTTGACAGAGGGAGACACAGCGAGAGAGGGAACACAAGCAGGGGGAGTAAGAGAGGGAGAAGCAGGCTTCCCGCAGGGCAGGGAGCCCGATGCAGGACTCAAACCCAGGACCCTGGGATCATGACCTGAGCCAAAGGCAGATGCTTAACAACTGAGCCACCCAGGTGCCCCTCATTTATTATTTTTTAAATAAACCTTTTGTTTTTGAATAGTTTTAGGTTTATAAAAAAAAAGTGCCAATAATAGAGACTCCCCATATACGCAACACCTGCTCGCCCCTACCGTTAGCATCTGACTCTAGTACGGCCCAGGTGTTGAAATCAGTGAGCCTCTTGGTACCGCACTAACTAGAGTCCACGCTTTAGTGGCGCCTGGCGGGCTCCATGGGTAGAGCATGCCACCCTTGATCTCCGAGGTGAGTTTGAGCCCCATGTTAGGTGTAGAGATAACAATAAAATCTCAAAAAACAATAAATAAATAAAGTCCCTGCTTTACTCAGTTTTCCATGGTTTTCCCCTAATGGACTTGCCTCGCTCCAGGGTCCCAGGCGGGCACCGCATCACGCTCAGGGACTTCGTCTCCTCGGGCTCCTCGGGGCGGGGCTCGTGCCTTATCTTCCCTTGTTCGTGAAGACCTCAGTTTTGTGGACACCTGGTCAGGTGTGTTGCGCAATAATCCTCAGTTTGGATTTGCTCCATATTTCCCCCAGGATCAGACCGAGTTTGTGGGGTTCGGGGCAGGAAGAGCACAGAGGTGAAGTGTCCCATTGTATCCTATCTAGAAGCCATGACTCGGGACCGTTGAAGACGACCTTGACCAGCATCCCGAGGTGGTGTTTCTCACCAAGGCGAGGGTACTATTTTCACCCCTTTCCATGCTCTGCTATTTAAGAGAAAAACACCAGGCACAGCCCATACTTAAGTGATGGAGGGCAGAGTATCTACCTAAGTTACATCAGGAGTTCTCCTGCAAGGAGGATTTGTCTGTTCTCTACCTTTGTCTAAAAATTTATTTATTCAGTCATTTATTTATGTCAGTATAGACTCACGGATATTTATTTTATACTTTGGGCTATAATTCAATACATAATTTATTTCATTGCTCAAATTGTTGCAGCTTGGGCCATAGGGAGCCAACTGGTATGGCTTCTCTGGAAGATAGTTTGGTGGTTTCTAACAAAACTTTTCTCTTACCATAGGATCTGAGAATCAGGCATTTACCCAGAGGAGTTGAAAACTTATGTCTACAGGGAAATCTGCACGTGGATGTTTAGAGCAGTGTTATTCATAACCCCCCAAACTTGGAGGCGATCAAGATGTCTTTCAGAAGGTAAATGGATGAACAAATGTGATCCATCCAGACAACGGGGTGTTATTCAGCATGGAAAAGAAATGAGTCAATAAGCCATGAAAAGACACGAAGGAACCTTAAATGCATATCACTAAGTGAAAGAAGTCAACATGAAAAGGCTCCGTGCTGTGATTCCAACTCCACGACATTCTGGGGAAAGCAAACTATGGAGACAGGAAAAGGATGGGGGGTAACCAAGGGGTTGGGGGGAAGGGGGGATGAATTCGCAAAGATTGCTAGGACAGTGAAACTACTCGGTATGGTACTATAGCGGATACATATCATTGCACTTTGTTCAAACCCATGCAATGTACCACACCAAGAAAGGGCCCTAATGTATGTTAATATGTGATATTATGTTGCAATGTAGGTTCATTGTGAGAGATGCTCCTCTCTGCTGGGAGATGTTGATACTAGGAAAGTTAGTACCTGTGTTGGTGGTTAAGGGTTTATAGGAAACCTCTGTACTTTTCTCTCAATTTTGCCACAAACCTAAAACTTCTCTAAAAAAAAATGTCTTTGCAAAACTAAAAATAGAGGGGCACCTGGGTGGCTCAGTGGGTTGAACCCTCTGCCTTCGGCTCCGGTCATGATCTCAGGGTCCTGGGATCGAGCCCCACATCGGGCTCTCTGCTCAGCAGGAAGCCTGCTTCTCTCTCTCTCTCTCTGCCTGCCTCTCTGCCTACTTGTGATCTCTCTCTCTGTCAAATAAATAAATAAATAAATAAATAAATAAATAAATAAATTTAAAGTAAATAAATAAATAAAAATAGAAATGTATCTACCTATGTAACCACCACCACAATCAAGATATAGAAAACTTACATCACCCACAAGAGTTTCCTTGTGTCCTTTTGGGGACACTCCCCCTCTTCCCCACAATCCTGCTGTCCCTACAGTTTTGTCTTCTCTAGGGTTTTCATTTAAACTGAATTGTAGACCACGCTATCTTTTGTGGGTTACACTATCTCTGCTTCTTTCTTACACTATCCCTTCTTTCATTTAGTCTAAAGGTTTTGAGGGGCACCTGGCTGGCTCTGTTGGTGGAGGATGTGACTCTTAGATCTTGAGTTTGAGCCCCATGTTGGGTGTAGCTTTATTTAAAAAAAATTAAGCTTTTGAGATTCATCCTCCTCTCATGTATCAGCTTTCTTTTTATATCAGAGGGTGATCTTCTAACAAATGGACGTACCTCACTTGGTTGACCTAGTCACTAGATAACAAACATTTGTATGCTTCCAGTTTGAGCCCATTATAAATAAACCCACCATGAGCATTCTTGCCCAGGTCCTTGTGTGAAGACATGTTTTCATTTCTCTTGGGCAAATTTGTAAGACTGAGGTTTCTGGGACATATCGTAAGTGTATGTTTAGCTTCACAAGGAACTGCCTCGTACCTTTCCAGCATGACTGTGTCATTTCCCAGTTTCACCAGCGATGTATGAGAGTTCTGGTTGTTCTGCATCCTTGCCAACACTTGGAATAGTCGGTCTTGAACTTTAGCCATTCTAGTGGCTGGGCAGTAGTATTTCATTACGGTTTTTGTTTCCTCCCTCTGATTATTAATGATGTTGAGCAATCTTCATGTATTTGTTCACCTCGTTTAATTATTTAAAAAGTTGAATTATTATATTTGAGTGACTCTTGAACAAAACATGGTAGAGGTTGGTAGCATGAGCAGTGGAAGTCTTGTCCTTCCCCCTGTGCCTGTCCTCCCCCAAAAGTGACCACTGTGATCTCCTCCAGGTGTCCAGCCTTTTAGATCTCAGCCTGAGTGTTCACAGTCAGCCTGCATATCTTCTCACGACCAGAGATCCTTCCCTGGAAGAGCTGTGACTCTGCCCTTTAACTTGTCCGTGACCCTACGGCCATTCGTGTCTCCTGCTCCCTCCACCCTCCGGTCCAGCCCATCACCAAGAACAACTCACCCACCCCTTCTCTCTGCCTTCCTTCCCCACCTCCGTTGGAGCCGCCACCACCTGCTTCCCGGACAGGGGTCCCAGCCTCCTGACCCCCTTCTAACCCATCCTCCACGCAGCAGCCAGAGCACATTTTTCAAAGTGCACCACTGATCACATCAGTACCCCATGCTTAAGACCGTGGCGGGTCCCGTAGCTCTGAAGACAAAGCCCACCCACCTGCTGACCCCACTCCTGTCCATCACTACCCTCAGCACAGGCTGGGGATGCCTCCCGCCCTTGGGCCTGGGAAGCTCCCACCTTCTTTGAGACCTTGCCCCCAGCCACCGCTTCCTCCAAGGAGGCTTCCTGGACCTCCGTTGCTGAGGGCGGGGAGGAGGCACAGGTTTCCTGTGCTCCTCTGGGCGCCCCGTCCCCTGGCTCTCCTTCCTGCTCCGTGTCACAGCTGCACGTTTTCGTGGGTCTCGGGGTTATTGGGTGAATCCCCATCTCCGCCCCCCAGCTAGACCACACGTGCTGAGGCTGAGACGGGGCTTGTTTTGTAAAGCACCGGCTCTAGCTCCGGTGACGGCAAGCCCGGCAGGGGCCCAGCTCTGCTCAGGCGACCAGCCAGGCTGTCAGGTTTGCAGCTGACACCTCTTCCTGTCATTGCAACTGGCAGGGCACCTCAGCAGCACCTCTCCTGGGGGAGGCTCCGTGTCCCTCAGAAGTGTGGGGGCCTCTGCCCCGAGGCAGCAGCCAGTGGGGGGAGGGGGAGGCCACATTTCACACCAGGGACTTGCTCCGCATCGCAGCCCACTCCCTTCGGGGTCCCTCTCACCTGACCCTGGGTTCTTCGCCCCCAGGTCCTCCCACGCAAGCCTGACTCAGGCTGTTTCTACATCACCTGAGCTAAGATGCCAAGGTGACCCATTCGGATGCTCAGGCTCCTGTGCGGAGAGCCCACCTTGTTGCCTTTGTTTAGGAGGCGGGGGCACCCCAGATTTTCCCTCTGGGTGTCCCCCTGCAAGAATCACTGTAATCACACCTCCCGCTTTTCCTTTGAGCCTCCTTCCCCTCCACACTTTCCTCGGCCCTGCCTCCCCCTTCTTTCCCCTCTCCGGGCTTTCAGAATCGCCGTCCAGTCCTTCCTGCTGCTGGCATCTGGACATGCAGATCTTGGCTCCCGTTTGGCATGAATGTTTGACCTTGGGTAGAGCTGCTTGCCAGGATGGATGTGTTGGGGCTGCATTCAATCACCGGGAGCAGCCCAAGCCTTGGGAACCTAGAGACTCAATTCCCCATCCCCTGCTTCGAGATGGCGATGAACTTCTGAGAAATAGCTAATCAATAAATTGAACAAACAACTCTGGCAGCTCACCCTCTCCGTCAGTGCCTTAATTACAATTGCAGAGACGAATTGGGGGGCGGGGAGTAATAGCGGGGAGGCAGGTGGGGAGCTCACATTGAGCCCTGATTTCTTGCTGGGAGGTGCGGGAAGGCAAAGTAAGTTTCTCCCCTGGGAGGGTGGGGGAGGGCTGCCGTTTAAGAGGCTGGGATTTGATTTCTGGGAGGGCACAAGAGACAGGAGATGGTCCAGCCATCTGTCTGGCTCTTTCTACCCACACTGAGCGGACAGCGTGGATGGTTTTCCCAGCACCTTGGAGACTGCCCCATGAAATTATTTCAAAAACCGTAGGTACCTCTTGGCTATAGGAGACAGTGACTACAGCAACTGACCTCCTCGGCCAAGACCCCTCAGGTCTCCCCTTGGCCCATCTGCGCGTCCAAAGGAAGATGATTCTGGATGGGTCTGCTGGCCAAGTGGCCCACCAGGGAGTCACTGGATCGGGAAAACGTCCTGCTTCTCCAAGACTCTCTTTCTCCCAGGCCGGAGATCTATCTCTTTTAAATGTATAGTTTAGTTCGAAAAATTAAAAAATTTGTTGACTACCGCAGACAACATAAAATTCCAACTAGAAAAAGAGAAAAATAAATAAAATGTAAATCACTCCAAAATCACCTCCCCGGCAAGACTGATAAGACTGCGGTGTAGGTTTTAGTGTAATCTGCTCGGGGACCTTCCTGCGCCCAGCTTTGTAATCGTGGGAGGGAGTGTGTGTGTGTGTGTGTGTGTGCGCGCACGTGCTCGTGTAAGAGAGAACAGGCAGCAGCAGCAGCAAGATGCTGAGACGCCGGGTCGTGGCAAGCTGCCTGCCTCGAGGCTGGAATTTTCCATGACAGTAAATAAATCTCCTCGGAGAGGTGGCGGGCACAGAGGGGACACGAGTGAGGTGCCGGCGTCAGCTCGGTGTTTACTGCACAGACAGAATATTTACAACTCCATCTTTGGTGTGAAATGTGGCTCTTCCAGACCCCATGAAGGTCACTGGAATGTCAGGAGAATTTATGGGTGTTTTATAGCACATTTGTGCCGGCGAGCAAGGCAATGGGCTTCTGTACCTCTGTCCCTGGCACAAGAGACACCCACGGAGGGAGAGAGGGAGCAGCTGGCTGAGAATCCGCCCCCCCCCAATCACGCTCATTTATGCCTGTGATTCTATTTGTCTGTGTGCGTGTAGAACATATGTTACTCAAAGGCCGGGGAGGGGAGGTTAGACTGCGCAGAAGAGAACAATTAGGAGAATCATGAATCACAATTCTGTTTCTGCCTCTGCTATCGGGGCTGATTATTTCCTGCTTTTATGTGAGAGATTCTGCGTTAATCCAATCCAGCAAGATCCCGAGGAGATTGGAGCTCTAGATTCCAGAACCCTGGCGCTGGGGCAGGAAATCTCAAAGAAAATAAAATGCGTTGCTGTCATTTTTAGTTGAGGAAGGCGAAATCTGAGGAATTTTGTTAATGCGCCTGCCTGCTGTTAGGGCTGGGGCTGGGGGGTGTATTTTGGATGTCAGCTCCTGTACACGGGTCCCAGGGAAGCAAGAGGTGGTTCCTAGAACCGTGCGCGGCTGGCCCGAGCTGGTGAGCTATAGGCTTTCTATTGTTTCTGGCTGCTGGCCGTGGGCTTTCTCAGCACGATCGCTAGTCCGCGTCCTCTTGAATTTGCGCAGGCGATTATTGGTTCCTGGACCCCACGCACCCCCGTGGAGGGCATCCGAAGTCCTGGGTCAGCCACATGGCTCTGAGACCCCAGAGGAGAACAATGAAGCCCCCGGCCAGGGGTTTCTGTACCAAGTAGGGCGCTGAACCACGTCGTTCGATGGGGCCACGCTCGCCACCCGAGCCACGGCTCTGTCCTACAGCCTTGTTCTCGGCTGTGTGACTCTGGTCTTGTCCCTTCCCTCTCCAGACCAGGCCACGCTCTCTCTAAAGGTATGTCATTGAATTTAGTGATCTCCCACGATTCTGGATTTTTCTGAGTCTAAGGAGGAAGCGGGCGCCCCATCTAAAACATCCTTTACAGGTTGAGTCTGTACTGATCCTCGTGAGCGAGTGTGGAAATGACAGAATTGTCCAAAGTACGTGAAAACGAACAAATGGGGTGAAGGGAGAGATTCTCTTTATAGTCGAATGCCAGCGAAGACGGGAGGGGTGGTGGATCAGTGGAGCTGGAAACACAGTCCGTGATCTAGAGAGGAGGGTCAGGATGCCCTACGGTCGCCAGGTACCCTCCCCACCCCCACCCCACTTAGCAAACACCAAGAGAAAATCATGACATCAACCGGGAAGACCCAGCTGGCACTAGAGGCATCTGAAGTGTGTGTCACCCCGTGTGTGTGATACGCTGAGAAAGGCACAC
>CM053619.1:44307044-44334026 GCA_028646535.1 Procyon lotor
CGGCCGGCCGGCTTCTCGGGGCTTCAGCCAGACACCTGCCTGCTCTCCCCGGGCACATCGGCTTCTTGTCCTTCGTCTGCGCTCTTCTAAAAATGCCCCCTCTCCTGGGTTGCGTTAGTTCCAGATCCAACTAATGGAAGGGGATGGGATCAACCAGGTGTCCTCACAACACATCCAAGGCAGAATGACTACGCTTCTCCCTGGAATGTGCCAGAAGCCTGTGCCAGCTGTCTGGGGGCTCTGCAGAGCTTTAAGGCTGGGTGGGGGGGAGGGGAGCAGGAGCAGCTCATCCTGGAGCCACACAGGGACCCCGGTCACCTGCCCTGGGGTGGCCCGCCGGCCACGGCGCGTTTCCACTAGAAAGATTTTCCTCATTTCACACTCGCTGCTCGGGCCGCAGGCCAACTCGGACCCCCGAGACCAGGGAAGCAGAGAGAGGATGAGTTTCTGGGGAACCAGGCCGCGCAGGAAAGAGACTTCTGGTGTTTCCAGGGCACATCCCAGTGTTGGGGACCGGGGTCTTCTGGGGAGGCACAGCGCAGAGGAGGGATCCTCCTTGTTCCCTCCAGGGACTCAGAGGAAGGGATTCCCAAACCTCGCTGTGCATCGGGCAGCTCGGGGCCCCACCCTGAACCTACGGAAAACCCTGGAATGGGGGAGGTGTGTCTGTGGCTTAGCACGTGCTCAGGACACTCTGACGCCCCCAACGCCACTGCCCTTGCAGGCTGGCTCATCTCCAGGCGGCAGGAGAGGCTGGGAACCCTTGCATGGGAAGAGGCAACAGTTTCTGCTTGACCTCCCCTCGGCTGTGGGCATGCCGAGCCCAGGAAGTCCACCCGTCAGTGGGCTAAGGCTCCAGCCGGGGTGGGGGGCACTGGAGGAAAGTGTCCACAGGAGGGCAGAGCTCCAGAGACCGGGACACAGCAACCCACCCCCCACCCCCAACCGTGAGCTCGAGGGACGCCCAGGGCTTTCTGGTGGGCGGCCGGGTGGCCTTGTGGGCCAGCCCAGGAGTCGGGGCACCTGGGGCAGCTCAGCCACCAACTCAAGGGGTGGCCCCAGGCCTCAGCCTTCTCTTCTGTAAAATGGGGCTTAACGACAGGGCCTGTCCACGGGGTAATTGTGAGGAGTGAGGTGATGGGGGCGCTCTGGAGGTTGCAGGGGACACTGCTGACCCTGTCTCATCACCCTCCTCTTCCGTCCCCTCTGTCTGCCCAGAAGGAAACCTGCTTAGGGGCGGGGCGGGGCCTTCACCAGAGGGCAGACGCACCTGTGCTTTTTCCTACAGGTGGGAAGCCCCCAGGAGCCCGCGAGCCCACCGGGGGGTACGGCTGGGCCGCTGGAGACCTGGTCAAAGGTTAAGATGTTTCTAGGTGACAAAAGGGAAGGTGCAACCTCAAATAGACGCCGGTGTCTCCCTCTCTCTGTCCATCTCTCTGTCTCTGTCTCTCCATCTGTCTCTGTCTCTCCCCTCCTCTCCTCCCCTCACCCCTAGTGCCCCCAGAACATGGGTCAAAAGCCAGGACTGAGGCTGTGACCTCGTATTATCTGGTCCTCTCAGGCTGTCGCCGTGACTCCCACCAAGGAATCTCTCCCCAGTTCGGGCGTGAAACACCTGCTGGGGAGACCGAGCACGCCCGAACTCTCCCTCCCATTGGGAAATCCTTCTTATCTGACCCGTGTCCCTCGTGCTGCAGTTTAAACGTATTTCATGGTCTGCTTTCAATTTTCAGTCATTTCTCTACTTACAGAGTCTGATGGATGGAAAGCGGTCCCTTAGCACACACTTAATTCTGGGTCTGAACCCCTTGCTCCTTCTCTGCCGCCGAGGAGCCCACGGGGTCTGGTGCTTGGGGATCCTGGGTGGAGCCCTCGGCTCGGCCGTCACCCAGCAGCAGCAGGACCCCGGCTCAGTGTCCTCTTCCCCTTCACTTCCCGTCATTACCAAGAGATGATGCAGGCCTTGGAGCACGAACCCTTTGGCTCTGGAAAAATTATGTGTGACACTTTACATGTGGATCAGGTAATTAATGGATGCCCCTATTTCCTCCACCAGAACATAAAGCGGGTGAGGACGGTGTTCTAATTCCAGATAATTAAAGAGCGATCGAGTCGGCTGCCGCTGCTCAGGGAGTGTGGGCTGCTGTCAGGAACACAGCCTCCTCCTCTCCATTCTCCACACCTCACTGCAGACCGCGGGGCCCCGGCTCCCCCGGGGCTGACAAGCTAGAGCGCCCGGGCAGCCCGCCCGCCGTGTAATTGGACCGGCCACATCTGCGGCGCCAGAGCTCACCGAATGGGGTGGGGCACGCTGTCACCAAGGGAAGGCGACTTCCCCCAGGGGCAGCCTGCCTCTCTCTGCGCCCTCCCAGGTGTGCGTGTGTCTGTGTGTGTGTCTGTGTTCGGGGATCTCCAGGGTAGCCATGCCCAACCTTACAGACGCGGTTCCCTGGGGAAACCTCAGAACTCAGAGGCTGCTCCCGTCACCTGGGGAAAAGCAAAAGTCACACTGCAAAGTAGCACAACATCCCCACTCCAGCCCCACAAAACTGCCCCTCACGCCCCCTCCACGCCCAGTCTCAGGAGATCTCTCCAGCGTCTGAGAGGCCTTGCCGGCCCCCCAGTTGAAGACTCCTAAGGTTTCGGAAGTGGCAACAGTTGGCGGTCCGGACATAAACAAACAACCCATGTTCCAAAGGATCATCATTCCTGCTGCAGTTCCCAGGCACCAGGCTGCTGCTCCTCCTGGTAAAGGTGCAGGCGGCGGACAGGCACCCCGAGAGGGGGAGAAGGTGAGGAGACGGGCTGGTGCTTAGCGGCCTCCCTGCGGGAGAGGAGCTGCGGCTGACCGTGGCCGTGGCCGAGAGGCCGGACAGTTCCTGGTTCTGCCCGCGCAGCTGTCACACTCCTGGTGACTATCAGCCCTTCCGCTGTCCGCCAGGGCCTTTGGGGTCCCCGTGACTCTTCCCCTGTCTCTGCTCACCCCTGGTGAGTGGCCTCCAGATATGCGTGTGTGCTCGTTGCCACAAATGCAGACTGTGTGCGGGCACGGGGCTAGTCTCGGTCCCGAGATGGAACAGAAGGGTCTGCCGCACAGGACGAGCTGGACACAGCCCTGGAAACAAGCCCGGGAGGGGTGAAGCGGGAGGGCGGGCAGGACGAGGAGGGGTGGGGTGGGAGGAGGCTTTGGGAGGAGCACCGGGAAGGGCAGGGAAGGGAGGGAGCTCCGGGGGAGTGTGCACAGCGGGCCAGCTGGTGGGTGTGCCAAGGGGAGCTCTGAGGGTCACCCCACCTCTCCTCTGCCTCAGAGGGCCAACGTCCTTCTCCCAGGGGGCCCTTGGCCATGGCCTTTGGGAAAAGGCCTTGACAGGGTTCAGGGCACGGCTGTCTGGCTGAGTGGCCACCTGCCTTCTTCTCCCTGCGGGTCTGGGACAGAGCCCAGTTTTTGCCGAAACCCCGTTTTCTCTAAGGTTGCGTCCGGGATGGCTCCACTTAGCAAGATTTTTATTTCTCCCCCAAATTCCAGACTCATACCCACCTGCTCATTCGACGTGTCCACATGGATGGAACCTCAAATTCAAAGTGAACTTAGCCTTTTCCTCTTCTAATCTGCTTCTGCCTCTGTCCTTCCCTTCCCAGACCGAAGGCTTGGAGTCATCCTTACCCCTCCTCCTTGATTCATCCTTAATCCAGCGCCGAGCGTCCTGACAAGGAAAGGCAGGGGGGGGTTGAGGCTCGGAGGCCACGGGACCACAGAGGCAGAGTCTGGAGGGAGCCAGCAGCCTTCGGAGCCCACAGGAGCTGCACAAGGCAGGAAAAGTCCTCCCTGGAGCCTTCAGAGGAAGCACGGCTTTGCCGACGCCCTGATTGCAGACTCTGACCCCCAGGACTGTGCAGGAATCACTGCTGTAATTTCAAGTCCCCCCCCCGTTTGCAGAAATGCGTATGGTGACACTAGGAAACCAATGCGATCAGCTCGGGACCCGAGGAATGGCGTGATGATTGTATAATATTTGTCGCCATTTGTTGAGAATGAATGTACTTTAACTCAACAAGGAAGGAGGTACTGCTGTCCTGTTTCACAGATGAGGAAGCTGAGGCTTAGCAAGTTCATACAACCCTGAAAGCCCTCCTCTGGGTGGATGCCCGGCCCGAGTCTGGGATAGCAGCTTATGTCCTCCTGCCTACAGCCATGGGCTCCGACGAACTACCAGACGTTCACTCCAGTTTGCCCTGGAAGCCGGGTGGCCTTGTGGAGACCCACTGCGTAGGCTGCTGCTCTCTGACTTTGGGTCCGGGAGCCTCACTCTGCAGCCCAGCCCTGGTGCCCGCTATCCTGGGCCGGCGGCTCAGGCCGCCGCAGAGAAGGACAGAGCCTTCTCCTTCCTGTCTGTCCTCCCGGCCTCCCCCGACCTCCCCAGCCTGTTCGGGCATCTTCTTTGCCGCTCTCACCGGCTACCCTGCACGGAAGCAAGGAGAAAATCGGTTTTAGACTCTGAAGCCATGACCAGAGGGGGAGGTGTTGGGATCGACGCTGCAGGAGTTCAGGGAGGCTGTTTTCGGGATCGATCCTGTTTCCAGCCAGACCCGCACTCTGAAAGCCAAGTGCCCGCGAGGTCCTTCACGGTATCACCACCCCCTCCCTTGGAGAAAGACGCTGCAGCAATAGGCGGAGGAAATGGTCTTCGTATACAGTAGGCGCTCAAGAAATGTCGGCTGCACCGATCTGGAAATCGGGCTGTGCAAACACAGCTGTGCATACTTTCCCTCCGTCAGCTGGACGGCTGGCCTCTGAAGCCCCCTCTTCGTGCTGGTCCCTTCCCGAGGCTCACCCAGGCGCTGCTCTGGGGCAGGGCGGGCAAGTCCGTTCAAGGCGCAAGTTCTCAGGAGAACGCTTATCACAGCGTCAGGTGGAAAACACGGGCGGTGCGATGGCACTTGTGGGTGATTTCAGCTGCGTGAAGGTTACGTGCAATGAAAACGCCTAGGAGGGAGCCCTTCGTGCAGAGAAAGAGGGGTTTGTAGAAATAGATACATAACTGCCGATGGTTGCTTTCCTTTCTGGAAAAAACACACAAAACCTATTAACACGGGTGAATTTGAGGGAAAGGGGAGGAAGTGGGACTGCCCAGAAGGCAACTTTCTTATTTTTCTTTTTTTTTTAAGATTTTATTTATTTATTTGAGAGAGAGAGAGAGAGAAAGAACATGCGCAAGTCGGGGGGGAGGGGCAGAGGAAGAGGGAAGACGTGGGGCTCGATCCCAGGACCCCGAGATCATGACCTGAGCCGAAGGCAGACACTTAACCGACTGAGTCCCCCAGGAGCCTGGTGACTTTCTTTAGTTGGTTTCCTTTATAGCCAAAGGCAATAGAAGTAACTTTAAAAGCAAAATAAGATACTTCGGCAGCAGGCAAAACCGCAAATTGGTGAGTTGGGGGAGGGGAGAGCTTCCACTCTTCCCATCCCCCATCACCCCGACTCCTGTCCAAGCCGCACGTGCTCTGTCCTTGGTTGCAAGGTCCCTTTTGGACCTGAGCTCCTGGTTCCTAAACACCGCTCCTCTGTGGGGATCCAGGCTGACGGACTCTCCCGGGAAAGGTCTCACAGCCCGAGAAAACCCAAATTCAAGGTAAAAATCTCCACAGGTAGTTGCGGAGGAAGTTGTGGGGCAGACGCTAGACAGAGAATAGGACACATGGTGAAGACCCCAGAGTCTGATTAGAACCCCAGTCCCACGGTGGACAAGCTGTGTGACTCTAGGCAAGTTACTTAACTTCTCTGTGCCTCGTGTCCTCACCTGTAAACGCGGTAAAATCAGAGTTCCTCATGCACTGATCTGCTTCTTTGTCTTCAGTGAGGTGGTCTCTCTCCGTAAAGCCTTAGGACAAAGGGTGGCACATCCCGACGGCCCCCTAAAGAAAGGGAGCTATGATTACGGTGAGCGGCCGGTGCATGGGGAGAAGGCCCCTCCCGGCGGCCACCCTCAGCACCATGACGCCCACATTCTGTGGACTCCACGCACAGCCGCTGACACGGGGCCCACAAGAGACGTAGGATGTCCCTGTGACTTCTGTTGCTTCAGAGTGCAGTCCCTGGGGAGCTGTGGGTGACAAGGAGGGCCACTCTGGAGTGGTGTCCTCAGCCCGAGGGCCAGGGGCGGACGGGGACAGTCTGCCTGCCATCCGCGAGGGGCCGGGGCTGCGGACAGCTATGGGTCCGTCTGTGAAAGGCACGCAGGGCAGGGCGTTGGAGGCTATTTTTGTTATTTGCTTTTGCTTTGTCAGCATCAAAGCTGCCTTTCCACAGATCAGCGGGGACAGAGGAGCTCGGGGACGCAGAGCCTGGACCCTGCGGGGAGTGGAGGGGAGGGTACAAGGGACTTTCCTGAGGGCTGCAGGAGGCCGGCTGGGGACTTGTGAATTGACCTTCCTTGCAGGTCACAGTCACGGAGGGAGGCTGTGTCTCCCGGAGGCCCCTTGGTCCAGCCTGCGGGTCGGGGAGGACCAGGATGGCTCTTGGCCCCTCCTCCACCCTTAGGACCTCTGCAGCCTAGTAGGGCAGCTCCTGGGTCCCGATCCTCATCCAGTGGGTAGGCATCTGCTTTCCAGGACCCTGGGCTCCCCACCACCAGCCCCACCTGCTGGGCCACCCCAGAGCAGGGGCCTGGGAGCCTGAAGTTTGGTAAGAGCCCCCGGGGGTTCTAATGATGACCCAGTTTGGGAAAACGCCCTTGGCCCTGGGTGTACGGTTGCCAAGGGCCAGCTTAGCGTGTGGCCTTCCCGGGGCAGGGGTCGTGTCAAGGCCTGTGTGCTGGGATGTCCTGACAGCAAGGGCTGGGCCCATCTCCCTGTGTCCCCCCGGGGCCGGTCCCAGGACCAGGCAAGCAGCCGGCTCCCGGGGTGTGTTTACCGAATGAACAAACAAACAAACAAACAAATGCTCTCCGTGGACCTGGGGATTCTCCTGCTGCGGAGCGGCTCGGAGGTAAGAGGTCCACCCCCAGGGCCCGGGGCTTGTCCAAAGCACGGCACGTCTGTTGGCAACACTGTGTAGCAGAATGACAAAGGGCTGGCTGGCTTTTTGCTTCTTTACTTTTATGGGGTGTGTGTACGTGTGTGTGCGTGCGTGTGCACCTGCGTGGGTGCGTATACGTGCACGTGTGTTTGCGTGTGCACGTGTGTGGCAGACGCCAAGGGCCAGCGGGCTGGTGGATGGGGTGTGTGGGCTCTTTGTTCCAGGTGTTCGACAGCTCCCTTGTGCCTACCCTCTGAGATGGACAAGTCCCGTGACCCCTACCTGGGTTCGGGTTGCTGGTCCCAGAGCTGGGGGGGCAGGGGAGCAGGGCATGCTGGGGATCGAGGACCCTGCCCAGGGCGCGGGGGGGGGGGCGGGAAGAACAGAGCATGAGTCACCATTGTCCCCACGGAGCCATGTCAGTGCCCCCCCAAATCCCCTGGAGTGGGGGTTCCTTGAGGGGGGCCGGCTGACGTTGACGGGGAGATTTTGTCCAACGAAGGCTCCGGAGCTTCTCCCCAGCTCCCCCGCTGCAGCCCCCCGCACGGAACAGGGTAGCGGAGGTTCCGAGAGCAAAAGTGAGCGCTCAGCGGAGAGAAAAGAGGTCCCGCTTCTTTCACCCGACCCCTAGCCCCCCGTCCTTGGCAGCACCAGAGGGGAGGAACACAGCTGGGTCTAGGGGGGGCCTCGAAGGTCCAAACTGGTGGGAGTGCTGGCCTTCCTGGGGCTCCTCCGGGCCAGGGCTCGGGGGGCCCTCCTCCCAAGCTGCAGGGCTGTCCGAAAAGCAAGGAGGGGAGGAGGAGGAATCAGCTGTGGCCTCAGGCATGTGACCAGGGTCGGGCAGGAACCCACCTGCGACGGAGGTCTCCAGGGGTAAATCAGTGACTTTGGCTCCAGAACCTTCCAGCAGTTCCCGAAAGTGGCCGGCAAGCTTCTCCTAGCTTCTTTCCTCGTGCCCCCATAAGGACCTCACAGCTCTGTCTCTGGAGCACGACCTTCCCCTCTCTCCTTCCTTCCCTGTCCTCTCTGGGCCTGGGTCTCCATCTCCCGCCTCCTCCATTCCCAGTCCCTCTGGCTGTCTCCCCTCGTCCCTGCGGGGCTGACAGTCCTGCCTCTAAGGAACCCGTACCCACGGGCTGCCCCTGCCTCCACCTCGTTAATGCGAACTTCCCCCTGACGCTGCCTCCCCATCTTTGGCGGGGTCCCTAAATAAATGCAATTAGCTGCGAGAGGTGCTCGCATGTGTACTTGCTGGGGGGCTGGGTCCGGCGGGTGGGGTGCCACGGACCTGAGTGAAGCCTCGCGGGGGGCATACGGAGCGCGGCCCCACAGAGGCCTCAGCAAAGTGCCGCAGACCCAGCAGCTCCCACACAGACGTTGGCCGCCTCCGTCCCGGACGCCAGAATCCCAGAGTCCGCAGAGATGTTTCCTCCCGGGACCTCTCTCCTCAGCTTGTGCTGGTGCCTTCTCCCCAGGTCCTCACGGGGTCGTCGCTAATCTCTTCTTCTGACAAGGACAGCAGCGGGATTGGGGGGGGGCGCCCTGATGACCTCCGTTTTGCCCCATCACCTTTTCAGAGGCTCGTCCCCGAGGTGCTGCGGGTTAGGGCTTCAACATAGGGATTTGGGGAGGTCCGTGATCCAGCCCATAATAGAACATAGGTAACAGGGCGCCTGGGTGGCTCAGTGAGTTAAAGCCTCTGCCTTCGGCTCGGGTCATGATCCCACGGTCCTGGGATCGAGCCCCGCATCGGGCTCTCTGCTCAGCGGGGGAGCCTGCTTCCCCCCCCTCTCTGCCTGCCCCTCTGCCTACTTGTGATCTCTCTCTCTGTCAGATAAATAAATAAAATCTTAAAAAAAAAAGAAAAGAAAAGAACATAGGTAACAACAATGCACGTCCTAAACCAGAAATTACCTTCGATCAGCCTTCCCGAGTTAAATGAGCTGTCAGTTTTCATGCTTTGGACATCACCACCACTTTATGACTCCTGTTCTGATGGACGTCCACTTTCTTGGTCCCCTGCTGTGTTCCAGGTCCTGTCCTAGGAAGGAGGACACGTGGCTGAGTCCCAGCCATGGTCCCGGCCTCCCAGGACCTCAGAGACAGCAGCGGATACAGGCACCGCCTTCCCCGAATAACAGTAGTGGGGCCTGTGGCACTTCCCATAAAGCGAGGAATTTATTGGGGACAGCGGGGAGCTGGGAAGACTGTCAGGCACAGGAGCGACATAGTCACCCCAGGGTCTGAAATAAAAATGCACAACCAACAAATAATTCATCCAGTTTGCTATTTTCCAACGCATGAAGTCTGAGTGAGAGGGGCAATCTACCCGCCAGGGTCTTTATGGTGGAAAGAGGGAGACGCAGCCCAGTCTGGGGTCCGGAGCAGACGGTGTGGCCCCATCACTGTGTGTTCTGAAGGAGTCTCTCTCCGTCTCCGAACTTCGGCCTCCTCAAGCGCTGAGGGGGTCTGGGTCAATACCGTCCATTCCAGCTCTGGGACTCGGAGTCTGAGGGGCAGCATCGGGATGAGGAACGGAGGGGGCAGGTTGGGAACAGAGAGGGAGGGGCGCTGCCGGGCTCGCTTGGCCTTTCCACCTCTCCCTGCTGGTGCTGGCTGCAGTCCTGAGCTGGAGAGATCACCACCCTATCTCACGGGTGGGACCGCAGAGCGCGAGGTGGGGGACCTTCCCAAGTGGCAAGACCAGCAAGGGGCTAGGCTGGGATTCGAACTCGGGGCTTGGTGACTATTAACCCACGCCCAGGGATGCTGCATTAACAAGGCCGCATCTCTGGCCGCTGACGGGCCGGCGCGAGCTCCCCCCCATCTCTGGGTCCTGGTGTCACTTGGACACTGAGCCCCGGAGTGGCTTCCCTCCTTGGAGAGCAGTCAGGTACGGGAGGCTACAGACTCCCAGGGAAGCAGGGTTAATGGCCCCGGAAACCGCGCAAATCCGACGGCAACAGACGAAAGCACATAGGGTGATAACAAGTTAAGGAGAGGCCTGACAAAAACCGCTCTGTTTCGGATCCTTAGCTCCCTTTCCTCGAGAACGTGCTTGAACAAGAGGCTGTGAAGGGTTTGCCTCTCTTGTGAGCTGTTTGCGAAAAGCACTAAAGAAAAATGAGCTCCCTGCCCAGGCTGGAGAGCCACCAGCTGTTCAAAGCAGATATATGTACTTCTGGGGGGGAAAAAAAAAAACACAGTCCTGGTATTGAAAAATAGAAGAGAGCATTCCAGAAGGATCCCGGGACTAATTTCTAATTAGCAGCGAAGTGTTTGGGAAACTCACTTGCTCGTAGCATTTAATCCTACTGGTTTGCACCTGCTGTTTTGGGCAGAGACGGGGAGGGGCCCCGACTGGGTGGGCTCTCCCACGGCACCCTCCCCCAGACCGCCCCCCTCGGGTCCAGAAACAACACGCCCGCCAACCGCCAGGTGTGTCCATTCCAATAGCCATTCTGGGACCACAGACTCGATCTCTAACTGGGTCTGTGGACCTTGGGGACCTCATTTAAGTGGCCTTGGCCAAGACTCCCCCTTGTGCGATATTGTCTCCGGAGCACTGATGGTTCCCACACGCCACCCATAAGGTCCGTATTTGTTGTGTTTTTGTTCATTCCATCCCCCCACTGCTGGAACCTACACTCTGGGAATCTTTGCTTTGTTCGCCAACATATCCCAAACACCTTGGACGAGGCACTTAGTAGGTGTGCAAGATCCTAAGGGCTGAGTAAACGGAGGAAAACCCCTCCCACTAAGTCAAGGCCCTCAAACCTCTTCCCCTGGGGCTGGGCGCCCGGCAGGAGCTCGGATTGGCAGGTACATATGTCTTTGATTAATAAAAATGGGCAAACACGTTCACACTTACTTCATGCATTTGGTTTTGTTGGCGACGTATTTCAAAATAGGGAGTCCTCTCAGGGGAGGCAGAAGTAGTTAAGGACAATAATGATGGGGAACAACGGCCCAGGAGCAGGACAGGGGCCAGCCCCGGGTTTGAGGCCCGTCCTGCAGGCCCATTCACGACCCGTGAGGCCTCCTGCCCATCTGTTCCCTCCTTGCTTCCTCACTGGAGGCGGCGTAAGGATTCGAGGAGCTAATCTATGCAAAGAGGTAAACTTACATCAAGCTGGAAATTCAGTATGTGTCAGTCATTAGGGGAAAAGCAACATCGGGGAAGACTCTGGATCATCGTGCATTTGAAGACAAACCCTCCTCTAATGAACGTGTAGCCCGGGGCAGGTGTCCACGCCGGGCACTGGTGCAGGCACAAGGGGGTAACACAGACAGCGTTCGCAATAGCACATGGAGTCCTGCATAGATTGGTGCCCAATTAGTGCGTGTTGAGTTCAACAAAGCCCCCAAGCCTCAGTGTCCGCAGTTACAAAAACAACACTGCACCGGTAACACAAGCATGGAGGTCCGTCTTCCCATAGATCAGAGCATAGAAGGACGACTAGGAACAAGGAGGTGAGGAAGAGAGATGCAGGAACTTTGGTGTAACCAGATCTGAGTTCGAATGCTGTCCCCCACTTATCAGCTCTGCGCCTTCGGGCAAATGACCGCTGCTGGGTCTGTTTCCTTCCCTGGCCGGCAAGAACGTGATGCCCGCCAGTGGCCGTCAGGAGGAGCGGGCTCATGGTGGGTCCTCTGAATCCCAGCCTCCCCTTCTGAGAGACAGACCTGGGTCCGAGGAGAGGGCATGGCCGGTCGCCCCGGGTCCCACTGTTGCCATCTGGCAGTGTTTCCCGGGGCTCCTCGTGCTGTTCAAATTTTCTAAGTGTCAGAGCTGCCCACGAGGGCACGTCGGCGGCCCGCCTGGGGGACTTAATCTAGAAAGAGCACGGTTCCACCTTGTCAGACGCCGCTCCCTTTGCTGCTTTTGGCACGAGCGATCCAGGCTGCGGGTCCCCTGCCAAGTAAGCAGTACCGTGGGCAGAAGGCATCTCTGTGCTCCTGTCCCCTGAGAACTACAGCGGCAAGCGAGGTGAGCCCTCCTCCTTTGGGAACGTACACGGCACGCCGCCCGGCAAGGACCCGTGCCCCGTCTTGATCAACAAGGAGCCTTCTGCAGCGGCTGGCGCCTCGCTGGCTCAGCTGTCCGGCTCTGATGTCGGCCCTGGAGCGATCAGTCTTGGGGCCCCTGCCGGGATCCATGAGTCAGTGGGCCCCCGGGGCAGCCGAACGGCCTTCAGTGTCGGGGAGCCCCGGTCCCACGTGGAGGGGGTACCCAGACGCCCGAGAAGCCAGCAGCAGAAGGAATCCCAGCCCCTGCTCGGGGACAGTCAGGCTGGTGATTCTGAGGTTTGGGGAGTTGGAATCGCTTGCCGTGGGTCGCACGGCCAGGACCGTGGGGTCGGGATTCTGGGAGCAGTGGGAGTCCCAGGGCGAGCTCTAACCACTGCGCCACACAGCCTCCCCGCCCCAGCGAGAATTATTCCCCCCTCCGCTGCCTCCTTTAATGGCCGTCACTAGAGCCAGTTTAGCCAGGAGGGACACCGTGCCCGAGGTCCCAAGGAAGGGGACCTGTCGAGCTCTGGGCCTGTTTTAAGCAGCCCTGACGGATTTGCCTGCCTCGGGGTCTCACACACCCAAGCCAGGAGCACGGGGCGGCAGGTCACTTATAATGCTGCCTACCCGTCCATCGGGCTCCCCGTCTTCCCAGTTACAGGCCTCCCCCCTGGGCCTGGCCGAGCAGCCAGGGTTCCCAAGGCTTCCCGGAGCCTCCTCGAGGGCAGGGTCACCTTCACCTCTCGCCTGGCGGGAGCTGCCTTGCCCGCTCTTGTCCCGACCTGTCCTGTGCGTTTGCTGCCCCCGAGCCCGGACGGTCAAAGCCCCCGGTTCCAGAATCTGTGACTGGCCTTCGTTTAGCTGACTGATGTGGTCCAGGGGGCCCAATGCAATTAGCTGCTCTACTTCATGAGCCTAGGAAAGAAAAGAGAGAAGGGGTCATGGGCCAGGTACAAGGATTTCTCCGGGATAGGATGCAGACATGTGTGTATTTGTAGGGAAAAGACAGTGGAAAGAGAAGCAGAAAGGGGCAGTCCCAAGATCAACAGGACACGGCGGGCAGGGAGTAGGGAACATACGGGGAGGCTGGACTTTGCAAGGGGATGAAGGGGCTCTGCCTGTCGCTGGTTTTAAAAGCCTTTAGGAGCAGAGGGGCTCTCTAAGACCTTTTTCAGCTTGAGAAGGAGGAAATGCCTTCTCTCCACCTCCCTTGGCCTTACGTGGGCGATGATCATGGTGACTATTGCATCGCCTTCCTGCAATGAGACCCACCCTTCCCAGCTGGCCCCCCCCCCTCCCCAGACGCTTGCAGGTGTGTGTGTGGCCAGCACCTGCTGAGTGCGGCAGGTCCCGGGGGAGCCCAGGGCGAGGGGTAGCCTCTCCTTCGTACACTGAGCCCCCCTTCTGCACAGGAGACTTCAAGGAGTGAGACGCTCCCTCCCTGAAGCCTCCCAGCGTGAGGAAAAGAGCCTGGCCGAGCCTGATGGTGGCAGCCCGCCCCCCTGCCCCAGTGGCCCTGGGCCCTTGAGAAGCCGGGGTTTCTCTTCTCTCCCCTCACCCGCCCCCGTCCTTCTGGCACTGTTTCTGCACCTCCAAAGGGAAGGCAAGGCAGGTGCCCAGGGCCGTATGTCACACTGGGGGGCCAGCTGGTGCCACAGGGAACCCCCTGTCCCAAGACACTCCAGCTCTGAGTGAGAAAATGGGAGGCAGGAGAGACGATCGTGCCCGTGAGGATTTGGGGGCAGATACGGAAAGCCCCATCGGTCTCTGGAAGCAGAAGAGACTTATTGGGAGGCTATGGGGGGGAGCTCAGCTGGGGGTGTGAGCAGCAGGGCCCCACCGGGCAGCTCACCCCAGTTCCTGTCTGCCTGGAGTCCCCAGGCTCAGGGGCCCAAGTCCCAGGAGATGGTCTGATCGCTGGGTGAGGACACGCCCACCCCTGGCTGTCCCCGGGCAGGTCCCTTTGTCCTCTGTGGAGGGACGTGTGGGCCCCTGGCCTCACCCTGCCCTGAATACTGCACTTACTTGGAAGGAAGATAAGGCCCCAGAGGGAATCGAGGTCCCCTGGGCAGTGGGAGCATGGAGGCCGACGCCAGGAACCCCCCATGTCCTTTTAGCTCAGATAAAAGGCTAGAGCAAGCACAGAGGCTTCTGAACACAGAATCTGGTGAGACGCAGGGTTCTGGGTGGGGAGGGGGTGCTGGCGGAGAGGGCCCTCGGAGGGAAGGGGATGGGAAGGCCCTTTCCAGCCCCTGGTTGCCGGCAACTCCTGCAGACCTCGTGTTCTATTTAAAAACTTGGCGACTGAGGTTCAAGTTCAGATAGCAGCCCCCACGCTAAGCGCTAATCTCCGCATCACACACGGACTGTGTGTTCCCTACCAGGAATGTGAAAGGGAATCAGCGGGGCTTACCTTTTCTCTCCTCTGCCTCTGAGCGGGCCATCCTGGAGCACACTTTTTTTTTTTTTTTAAGATTTTATTTATTTATTTGACAGAGAGAGAGTCACAAGTAGGCAGAGTGGCAGGCGGGGGGGGGGGGCGGGGAGCAGGCCCCCTGCTGAGCAGAGAGCCCGATGATGCGGGGCTCCATCCCAGGACCCTGAGATCATGACCTGAGCCGAAGGCAGAGGCTTTAACCCCCTGAGCCCCCCAGGCGCCCCTGGAGCACGCCCTTGATGGGAAACCTCTAGGAATAAAGGGGGAAAAACCCCAAATTCTCCATTCCAGGGAGTCAGCACTTATTTCCATCAAGAAGCCTCGGTTTCATGTATTTCTATTCTTGGGGGCTGTGGGTTTTCCTCTTACAATTTAAGCTTTTCCATTGCCTCTTTGCATAGCCAGACGCACGCAGAAGAGGCCGTCGGTTTCCGAGGCGGAGGGAGTGGGGGCGCCTGGCCGAGCCCCTGGGACCTGGGTTGGGATGGCTGATCTTCACAGCTCATCCCGAAGTGCAGGCAAGCTAGCCTAGCCAAGCCTCCGCCTGGTGTGGGGGCCTTCCCCAAAAGCCAACTGCCGGCCACACACCCTGTACCCCCGACGCCCCTCTCAGTGCTGGGTGGGGGTCTCCTGCCCCTGTTTGCATTTTCCAGGGCTGAGCTGCCACCCCCGGGAGGGGCTTCATATCCTCAGCATCCCCCTCCTCTTGCTAGAGTTGGGACTGGACCGGCCTTAACCCCGGCCGGGACCCTTGCAGCCTTTTCTGCCCTCGGGCTCTAATGAGCGTGGCAGGTGGAAGCCTATCTGTGCCCTCCCCCACCCTCCCCACCCTCCCCTCCCTCCACCCTCCCTTCTCCCCCCCTGCCCTTTCCGCTGTGATTGCTTGTGTTGATTTGCATGCCATTTTGCTTGCAGTCTCCATAGCAACATCTACCAAATGGCCTAAGGATAATAGAGGGGCTGGGGGGGTTGGGGGGAGAGCCCCACGAGGGGTTTTGACTTTAAAAATGAACTCGATTCCACTGCATACTTGGCACAGGGTGGAAACCCCTCCCGGCCTCTCCATCCCTCCAGCCCCTAGTGCCCCTGGTCCCTACCTTCCCAGGGGGAAGGGAGGCAGCATCCTGAAAGAAGCCTCGTGAGTGTGTGTGTGTGTGTGTGTGTGTGTGTGTGTGTGTGTCCAGAACAATGGCGAGAGCAGAGGGAAGCTGAGGAGGCCAGGGAGATGAGAGTGAGAGCCCCCCACGGGGCAACCACAAGTCTCCAGAAGGGTCTCCATCGTAGGACGAAGCCCTCAGCCCGAGTCTTGTCTTTTCTTCATCGTCCACCTTGGCCTCGGCCTCGCCCCCTTCTTCCACCCTTCCCGGCCTCCTCCGCACAAGACACGACTTCATGTCCCAGGCCTCACTTCTGGGTCCGGGATCTGGAGAGAGAAATTCTCTAATTCCTCACACGCGTCCGGCCCTGAACTATTCACAAAATGCATCCAGAGCCGCAAACCTCGAGCCCTGGCGAGGCTGAAGGGCCAGGAGTCGGGTGCTGCCCTCCTTTAAAATGGAGGGAATGAAGGCTGGGGCAGCGGGCCGAGGAGGCGGGACCTGGCGGCCCCCAGCCCGTGTCGCCGACAGTCAGCTGCAAGCCGGCGACCTCCGGGAACTTGTGCTTCGGAGTTGGACTAGACGCTCCCGATTTTATTTCTTTTCAGAGCCTATTTCCAGATAACGTCTCACTTCCTATCCTCACAGTTCGGCGAGTCAAGGGGGTCTTGGCCGTCCCCCCACTACCACTCTCTCTGGCCCTGGCAGCCGGGAGCGTGGGAAGAGCATGGTGTCGGGGAGAACGTGCCGTAAAAAAAAAAACCCAAAAAGACAACATGAAAACCCATTGCTTGGGGAGCAAGAATAAACCCTTAGCAGGTGCACAGATGAGACCCAGGAAAGTTAAGGAACTTTTTTGAGACTGTGAGCACACACACACACACACACACACACGTGCTCACACACAAACACACACACACACAGCAAGTGTTTCTGTTGGGACCAGATGTCACAGAAGGACAAGCCCCCCCGCCGATGAAAATCTTCCTACTGTTTCCCCCCAGCCCACTTGGCCCTCTTCCCTCTCTGTCTCTGCACTCCTGTCCCTAAGCCTGAAACATTTACTCTTTGTCACTTCAAGAAAAAGTTTTCCGGCCCCTGGTTCAGAAGATGGAGCCCTCGAATGTTCTGAGGTTCGTCTTCTTTATTTCCCTACAACTGGGTCATCGATTCCGTCCCCCTGTCTGTCAATCACCATTCTGAGAGAACCGCTTACTTAAAGGAACATTTGTGGAACCTCTTCTGTGAGCTGAGAGCTGGACTAACCAATACATGGAACCACACGTTGTCCTGCCCTCAGGGGGCTCGTAGGACCCCAAGGGACCGTGACCCAGGACCACGCGGCTGGGTGCGGCAGAGAAGGGGGCTGGAGGATCCCGGGCAGGCAAGGCTGAGGCGTTAATGGCGGGGAAGATTAGGAGAAGTCACGGAAAGCTTCCTGGTGGAAGGGACAAGGAGCCGAATCTCCCAAGACCACGAGCTAGAGGCGGTGGAGGAGAGTCTGAAGACGAAGGGCGCCTTCGGGCTGGGATGTGTGGAGCTTGAGGGGCTGGCGACACATCAAAGTGGGGGCAGGCTCCATAGCCCTGGGTGCGTAAGGGGGCGGGACCTGGGAGACAGAGAGTCTGGGCTACAGGGGTAGTTTTGGGGGTCGTGACTCTGCGGTTGGTGTGGTAGAGAGCGCTGTCTTCTCGGGGATAAAAACTTGGTCCACCCGGCAGAAGCGAGCAGTCGTGGCATTTCCCTTGCTGCTCTAAGAGGGCACTTTGTATTTCGATATGTACGTACCTGCTCTCTCTCCGGCAGACCTGATATTGGCCTAGATGTTGGCTAGATATTGGCCGTGGTGGCCTAGCCCCTTACTCTCCATCACACGTGGGAAACACCGATTTCCAAACACAAGACAACAGGAGTCCTCAAACAGGGATCTCTGGGGGAGGGAAGCACATGGGGTGGGACCCACAGGTGCCCCAGCTCACAGCCTGGAGAGGGTTTCCAGGCCGTGGTGGAGGAAGGGGGACCTCCTGGACCTAAGGAGACAGTGTTCGGAGGCTTCGCGGGCTCAGTAACTGCCTCTCTTTCCACCGCCATCCCTGGGGAGCCAGCGAGCAGAGACCTTGAACTTGGGTTCCCAAATGACCTTCTTTCCCACTAGGGAAAGGAGCGGGAAGAAGCCCCTAAGGCCCGCAGGCCTGGATGACATGGTGCTCCAGCGGCTCAGTGGGGACAAGGACATTTCAAGTGGGAAGGTCAAAGCTGATCTTTCTGCAGCAGAGGCCCCAACACGGGCCCACATAGCATCCGTGACGATCTTCTCAGTAACCGGATCAGAAAGGTGACCAAGCAGAGCAGAGTCCTGAAACACAGCATAAAAACCCACTTGTTCCAAGGAAAGGTAGACGAGCTCAGATTTTTCCAGAAGCCTGGCTCTGAACCCCAAGTTTGGTTCCGCGGTTTCCTGTGCGTCCCTCTGGTACCTGCTGTGCCCAGCAGGGCAGCCCCCAGCCTCCTGCAGCCACCGGGCACTTGGAATGCGGCCGGAACAGAGGGGGATGGAATAGCACATTTTATCTCATTTCCACAAACAGCTGCATGTCACCAGAGGTTTCCATCCTGGACAGGACAGTGCTCGAGGCTGCTCTCGGGCTCCCTGGGCTTCCGGCCAGCCGCGTCTGGATCTGCTTCCTCCTGGGAGTGCCTCGTAAGCTGTGGGGAGGACAGACGTCCCCGTGCGCTGAGCTGACAGGTGCGGGCAGAGGGAGGCATGAGCTGTCCTCCAACCAGCACAGCCAGCTTTGCTCTACGAGGCATCCCAACCTCCGTCTCCCGCCCCCTTCCCAGGACCCGCCCCGTGGGCACCGTGTCAGGGACATTTGGCCCTCGCCACCACTCGGCTCGCCAACCCACCTACCTGCCTCCTCCCTCCTTAATTAACTCAGCGGCAGCAACTTGGTTTCCCTTTGCCAAGCTCAGGAGCTGGCATCCTGGCTTGTGCCCACGCCGGCCCCCAGCGGAGTGGAGGAGAAGCAGCAGCAGAAGCCTGGAGCCGCCCCCCTGCACCGTCCCCAGAACCTCCGTTCCAGTCCCAGGGGAGCTGCTGGCTGGTGCAGCAACGGTCCCCGGGCTCCGGGGTTTGCATGTAGTTAAGCCGTGAGTCAAGTCAGCGCAGGCTGGGTGAGAGAGAGACGTCTCCATCCTGGGAAGGCCTGGCCTGAAGCCCAGGGGGATGGGCGGGGCGGGAGAGGGAGAGAGAGGGGCGGAGGCTCCTCTCCAATCAACAGGGGCCCTCCAGAGGGTCCTTAGAGGCCTCCTCCCGCCTCCAGTCTGCTGCCCCTCTGTCCCAGGCCTGCCGTCAAGGTGTCTGGTCTACAGCACCTGTGGGGCAGGGGTCCCTGGAGGGGGTGGGAGGATGAGATGATTTCCAGGCCAGCTATTCCCACCCGCAGATCTGGAATGGGCCCCAGGAGTCTGCATTTGGAACAATCCCTCAAGGTGACCCTGAGCTTATGTCCATGGGCCATGTTTGGAGAATAGGGCCCTAGACCTCCTAACCAGGGGAGACAGGGCCAGTAGGGACCCAGGACCCACCCAGGGGGACTGGGCCAATGGGGACGCAGGACCCACCTGGGGGGACAGCGCAATGTGGACGCATGACCAACACAGGGGGACAGGCCAGTGTGGATGCAGGACCCAGCAGGGGGGACAGGGCCAGTAGGGACCCAGGACCCACCCAGGGGGGCAGGGCCAGTGTGGACATAGGACCCACCTGGGGGGACAGGGCCAGTAGGGACCCAGGACCCACCCAGGGGGACAGGGCCAGTGTGGACGTAGGACCCACCTGGGGGGACAGGGCCAGTAGGGACCCAGGACCCACCCAGGGGGACAGGCCAGTGTGAACACAGGACCCACTCGGGGGGACAGGCCAGTGTAGATGCAGGACCCACTTGGGGGCACAGGGCAGTGTGGACGCAGGACTATGGGAGAGCGTGCCTCCCTGAGTGGCTTCCCTGCTGCCCCTTACACGGCCCCTGGCTGCGGTTTACACGCGGGCTGAGTGAATAAACACGAGGGAGTACCTGGCCCAGGGAAGGCTCTCCAGTATTTCTGGGAAAGGAGGGAGGGGGGGAGGCCAGAGTGTAGAAGGGAGGATTATGGGAGGGAGGAGGGAGGAACCAATGTTTAAAAAGCTGGTTGGGGAGCAGAAGACAGGATTGGGGATTGAGAAGCTCATGTGTCTGGGTTTCTGCCCCCTCCTTCCTGGCAGCGAGGCCTGGGGCTTGTCCCCTCCCCACCCTTTCGGGGACCTCCCCTCTCCAAGCCCATTCCAGGCTCCGGGCCCTCCCCTGGCCCCAGCGGGAGGGGGTGGGGAGAGGGGAGAGGGAATGGGGTTGGGGGAGGGTCTTCCCCGGAAATGGCGCTGGCTGGGACCTGAGCTCCCTCCAGGCTCCCTAACCCGGCAGGGACTGCAGGTGAGGCTCATCAATAAAGACAGGAAAGGATGTCAGGCTGCGTCTAAAGCCACCAGGGGCCCAGCAGCCTGCTGCGCTCTGTCATAAAATATGTTGTCACCTGGGGAAGAATCATCGCGGATGAAATATTCCAGGAGACAAAAACAAGAGGTGCATTGATTTTTCCACGAGGTCAGACAACTTCTGGGAAGCCCCTCGGAACTCAGCCATCGAGGGGCCTCTCCCTGAGCATCCGTTCGCCTTCGATGATGCCGGTGGCCTCTGACCCGAGGGGGCTCCCCGCCCCGAGCCCAGGCTGTCCCTCCCGGAGGCCGGCGCCGTCATCCGACCTTCCCAGACGCTGGGGACCGGGGATGACCCAGACCCAGGGAACAATTCCTCTCCGACTTCACCCCGATGGGCTCTGAGGAAGTTCCGCACAGGTGGCTTTGAGAGAGAGAGGTTCTTCTGATGAGCGACACTCATCATTAGTTTTCCACACACGCACAGACTCCTGCGGGGGGTCCCTGGCCACCACCCACGTGGAGCCAAAGCCGGAGTGCTCTAACTTACAGTGTATTGACAGCTAAGTCGCACAGCGAGGCCATCAGATCAAGAGGAAATCGCCGTTGAAAACAGCGTGTGACTCACAGGCAGGGCCCAAGAAGAGGGGGTACACCATGCCTTTTGGGGTTGCCTGGGGAAGCACCAGAGGCAGCAAAGGGGGAAGCCAGGGAAACAAGAGTCTTTTGTGGTTCCCGTGGGAAGGAACAGGTGGGTCAGGGAAAGCAGATTTAGGATTGGCAAGTCTGAGTCATTTTGGGGCGATTCTGGGGCATAGGCGCTGTCCCTAGTTGTCTCCTACCTGGTCCCGGGGTGACTAGGGCAGGTGGTTGGGAATCCGAAGCATGAGAGCCCAATAAACAAGGGGGTGGGGGGTGGGCTCGGGATTGGTTGGTTTGTATTTGAAAAGCACATTTGGGTGAGTCGTTTACAAGCCGGAGGGATGGGCTCACCCTGGCTGGAGCCTGGTGTTTGGGGGGCGGGGGGCTGTCTCCAGGGTCAGCAAAGCCCCGGGTGTCCAAGCATCAGAATATAGACAAGAACAGACCCGGGTGTTTAAAGGGGGTTGAAAGTGGCTAGCCTTCATTTACATATGCAAATCAGAACCTGTCCAACATGGCGGACACCTGAGCAGAGGTCATCCCTTTTTCTTTTAAAAGATGTATTTAGGGGCGCCTGGGTGGCTCAGTCGTTAAGCGTCTGCCTTCGGCTCAGGTCATGATCTCAGGGTCCTGGGATCGAGCCCCGCATCGGGCTCCCTGCTCGGCAGGAAGCCTGCTTCTCCCGCTACCATTCCCTCTGCTTGTGTTCCCTCTCTCGCTGTGTTTCTCTGTCAAATAAATAAAATCTTTAAAAAAAAAAAAGATGTATTTATATTATTCGAGGTGGGGAGGGGCAGAGGGAGAGGGAGAGAGAGAACGTCAAGCAGACTGTGCAGATTGTGGAGCCCGACGCGGGGCTCAATCCCACGACCCTGAGATCAGGACCTGAGCCAAAACCAAGAGCCACCCAGGCGCCCCATGACTGTAACTTTTTAGGGGTCCTAGCAGGTGCCTCTCAGGAACAGGATGTAGGCAGGAGCCGTCCACTCTGACAGCCACCAGCCACGTGTAACTCTAAGTACTTGGCGTGCAGCTAGTCCAAAATGAGATGTTCTCTACGTGCAAGATACACACTGAACTTGGCAGACTTAGGACGAATCAAAGATTGAAAATACCTCATTGATAATATTTTATTGACTACGTGTTGAAGTGATAATATGCTATTTGTTTCCCTTTACCGTATCTACTAGAAATCTGGAAATGACCTCAGTGGCTCACAATCTCTTTCCATTGGACGGCACTGCTCCTGACCTCCCTGAAGGAATGGGCCCAGGCGCACACAACCCCATCACCCCGGGCTGTGCGACTTCACTCTCTCTTTCCAGAGCTAAACAGACCCGGGAGAAGGGGTCGGCCCAGCCTCCCCGACCTCAGGCCCCAGACGCACGCAGACCTATTTGGTGAGGAGCCATAGCCTCGAAGTTCAGATCTTTTCCAAAGCTTCATAGTTTGACCGGCAGGCTCAGTGCTGTCCTCCCGGGAGGCCTTCACGTGGTGCCCCAGACCCGGTTAGCGGGGAGCCCAGAGAGGTCAGTCTGGACAGGTCTGAGGGCAGGGTCTGAGACAGCCGCTGACCGGCGGCTGGGCTTGGAGCAGGTCACCCTCTGGACCAGGACTCCGATGACCCGCTGTGGTACGATGAAGAGGACACCCCATCTTCGTCCTCAGTTTCCAGGTCCCGGGACTGATCTTCAAAAGTGCTTGGAATTTTGAGAGTGATAGGAAATCCTCCTTGTCGATGTCACGAGCTGCCCCGGGCAGGTGCTTGGGGGCCTCGGGAGGGCCGGCCCCCACAAAGACTCCTCCCTTCTCCCCCTCTGCCCCCTCTGCCCCTTTGCGGGCGTGGGGACACCTGGCTGGCATCCGATGGGGGGGCAGTCTTGTGAAGGACTCAGTCCCTGACTTGTAGGGTCTGACACAGACTCGGGGTGGCCAGTTGGGGTGGGGACAGAAGACCCATATGAGGTCATTGTAAAGATTAAATGAACTAATAAATGTAGAGCCTAATGTAAGAACTAATAAATGTCAGCCACGTGTCATGCCCGACGCCAAAAACTCAGCGGATCATAGCTCTGATATTTGACTGTCGGAATGCAAACGTCTTCCTCGGCTTCTGCCAAAGCCTGAACACAAGGCCCAGTCTTGGCTTCCAAATGACCACACAGTCTGGGGAAGGCCGAGCCACCTCTTGGTCCTCTGTTTCCCTATCTGTGAAATGAAGACAGGACGAGGTCCCTTCTACGGTGAGCTCCGGCTCTAATGATGGGGTGTGCCAAATGCCACCTGAAAGTGTGCTTTGAAATCTCAGAAATGAAATAATCGATGGTTCTCCGGGCTTGCTGCTTAATAAAGAATTCTAAGGCAAAAAAGAGATTTGTTTTCATGGAAAATCCTCACTGACTAGTGGTGTGAGCGTCCCCCTCCAGGACCGGGGCTGAGGTTCAGACCCCAGCGTGGCCGTGCTCCAGGTGAGGGCTCCTCTAAATTGCAGGCAACGCACCTGGAAAATCCAATGTTCCGAAGCTCGCTCCATTCTTGAGAGAGAGCGAGAGAGCGCGTCCGTTCTCATGGACTCGAGATACCCAGGCCGGAGCAGGCAGGATGTGAGCAAGGACCTTCGGGACCCACATTCCAGGTCCGACCTGATCTCAGAATGCTGAGCAAACCATCCCCGGACTGAACTGGGCTCTGCTGAGTGTGTTAAAAGCATTTCCTTGAGGGCCGATCCTTTTAAATCTGTGACTGTGTGCTCCTCGGATCCCAGGAGAACCGCGTGCCCTTGAGAAGTGAGGTGCCCCTCGACGCCTCCGAGCACCCGTTCCCCACCCTCTCTTTCCCTGTTGCCCCCCTCTTTGCTGCCAACCCCCACGTCCTGCCGCCTTCTTTCTCTCCTCTGGCTCTTGGGTCCAATACTTCAAGCCATTCTCGGCTTCCCGTCCGGGCTCCTGCTACACGAAGGGTCCAGCCCTGGCCTGGAGCCACGGGCCCAGGATCGAGCTCGGTGCTCTGCTCACTCTGGAGCTTTGCTTCATCCCCGACGGTGCAGTAGAGGGGGACAGCGGTTGTGTCTCCTGGTCGTGACTGGGCTCCCCCCAAAACAACTCGAATACTGTTGGAATCGTGCCATCTTTGTGCCTCAAGGCTCTGGGGCGTCTTCTGAAAACCCCCCTTTATTTACCATGGGGGGAGATGGGGTGATGCATACAGATGGGGTGGGGACCAGCGGCAGTACAGGCAGTGAGAGCGTCCCTCCAAGGCAGAACAAAGAGATAGACATTCACTGAATACACGGAGGGACAGCAAAGGAGAGACTCTGCCACGAGGCGGTGGTGAGGGGACTATAGTTACAGGGCCCAGTAAGGGTGTTTCCAGATGGGTGGAATTTTCCCTTCTTTGGTAACCTTACAAACTGTGCCTGGTTGTAACTGGTCGGCTAGCTTAGGGGCTGAGGGCAGGCCTTCACACCGCAGCTGCCACGGCGTGACCAGAAGGTACCTGAAGGCAGCAATTCACAGCCAGCGGTAATTTCCAAAACATCAAGAAGGGGGTCAGGGTGATATATCGCGGGAGAAGGCATGAATGCAGGCCACGCATTTTCGGGGCGATGGCTGTAGTTGGTGGAAAATTCTCTGGCCTGCGGTACCAAGTACCCCACCAGTGAGGTTAAGAGCATCCGTGAATGTGGTCTATGCTCAGAGATTTCTGCCCCTCCTCTTCCTGACTGTACGCCTCACTGAGCCCAGACTCGAGGCCCCCTGCCATTCGGCTCCCAAGCCCCGAATCCCCTTCTGCTGGCAAGGCCTCCCCTCCTGGGGCGGGTCAGCCAGGGCGGTAACGGTGAGGATCATTTCTGGACCACCCGTGACCTTCAGAGCTCCGGGAAGCTTGGGGGGTGGGCTGGGGGTGACTTGAAGAAAGCAGATGCCCAGAATCACAAAATGGGTCGGGTCTGGAAATGCCCCCCGAGGTTCTGGGGGCACAGCCCTGGAGTGGGCAGAGGCTAACGGGCCTGGGGAGACACTCAAGGGTGAAGTCACCTCCCACAGGGGGGCCGAGCAGAAAGTTCTCATTTCACTTTGCAGCTCTGGGGCTTTGATTCTCTGAAACAGACCCGGGCTCTCGGGGAGGAGCCAGGCCTGAGCCCAGAACAAGGGCTGACTGGAGAAACCGAGTCGGGTGGAAAATCCATCCTGGGAGCGTGAGGCTGGCTTTCCGTCTGAGCCTCACCCCTGAGGGCACTCCCCTCTGCTCCCAGCCTCCAGCCTCCCCTTGCACTCACCCTTCCCTTCCGGCTGGGCTCCAAGGGCCCCTGCGTCAGCCCCGCCCCCGCCCCCCGCACTCCATCCACACTGCTCCCCAGTTAGAGGGCCGAGCGTGTCCCCGCCTGTGTGCCCCAAGCAGACACAGATTCCCGTCACCGTCCCATCCGGCCCTGACCCTGCGGGCACCACAGACCAGCGAGAGAATCTGGCCACACCACTCACCGGGAAAGGGCCACACAACAGCCTCTCTCGTCTCGGATCTCCCCGGGGGCCTGTCGCGGGGCCCCTCATCCAGGGGCTTGCGTGACCGCCTCCCCAAACACACGGCGGCGTCTCCCGGGCAGAGGGACGTCGGGATACCCAGCCCAGGCTCGGCGCCCGGGGTGCCTGCACTTGGCCCGCCCGGCCCCGAGGAGCGGTGCGCGCGCGCAGAGTCTCGGGGGCCTGGCCCCCAGGCCTGGCACCGCCCGGGTTCGCCTGCACGCTTCGCACAAGACGCTCTCGGTTATCTGCAGTTAAGAGCACATGTAGAAATGGTTTCCCTTCTCTTCCAGTCTGGCCAGGGAAGCCAAAGTAGTCTCACCTTTCAGCTGTTAGTGTAATGATACATTCGGAGGGTATCGGGCAGTTTTGCAAAGTCCCTGTAGACACGTGACCTCATCCTCACGTCCCAAAAGCCCCATGAATTGAGTGGGTAGTAGCTCTCCTCTCCAGCAGCAACACGGGGTCCCCGGCAGCTCCCAGAGGTTAAATGACTCACGGGGAGGGACCTGGTCAGGACACAGCCACGGCCACTGCCCCTCGAAGACCCCGTCCTTCTCCTCAGCTCCCCGCCAGCCCTCCGCCCCTCTTCCTCTGCCCTGGACCTCCCAGCTCGGGGAAGCTGCTGGCCATCCCAGCTCCCACCCCCAAGACTAGACCTTTCAAGAGCTGATTCTTCCGTCTTCTCCCGACCCCGTGTGCAGCCATTTCCTGGTGGGAGTTTGAAACGGGTCCCGGTAGGAGTTTTTGCATCACAGAGCTTGGCCAAGACCTGGGGTCCTTCCCCGGCCCGCTGTCCAGCTCCCTCTACCCTCCCATCTCGCCCCCCACCCCCACCCCAAGCTCTGGCCTTCCCGAGGGGAAGCACAGGACCCTGGGGGCCAGGCTGGGAGAGGAGGGCAGAAAGATCCTCTCCGGGAGGGAGGCGGTGGAGTCAGGAGCAGGAGTTGAACTGTGATGAGCCCTGAAGCTCATTTTCTCCCAGTCGAGCCCCCTTCAGAGCCTCCTTATAAATGCCAGTCAAACCTTATGATTTTTGTCTTTCATTATTCAGCGAGGGGAAGGCAGATTAAAAATACATGATGGCATTTTCCAGGTCGGATCGCTCCGCGTGGCAAGGGTGTTCATCAAGGGTCCCTGTTCCCGCTGTGATGTCTGCCGAACGCAGCCCGGCTCCCCTCCCTCTCGGCCCCCCGGAGCCTGCCGGGCCCCGAGCCCCTCCACCTCCGAGGGCCTCCTCGGGCATCTGCCATCTGGGAAACCGCAAAGCGCCGCTCCTGCCGAAAGAGGCAAGGCCTTTGTGCTTTATTGAAAGAGACAGGATTTATTTTCATTTTCCTTTGCCTCCTGTGCTTTGAGGTTCCCTAAAGCCGGGGGATTCCGGAATAAGCAAAGAAACCAGATCCCCCGTAAGAGTGGCTTTCTGGCTAATTGCCTGGGTAAGGATTAGCTTCAAATCTTCTCCTGCTTTGAAATCTGCCTTCTCGTTAGACTCTGCTGATCCTCGGGTAGGACAGGTCCTGCCCCCCTTCCATTTTGGGGACATTTCTAGGAATCTCGCCCTTCCCTTGTCCAAGGGGGTTCCCGGCCCGGCCCACCTGCGCCCCCCGCAACCCCCCTTATGCTCCCTCCCCCACCACCGAAGGCGCCGGGGTGTGCCTGAGGCCGGGGCACCTGGAGCAGGGCTCAGAGCTGTACAGCCCCCCCAACCCCCACACACAGCCGTGCTCTGTCCGTTTCGTGACGTCACACCAGCAGCTTGAACTTGGTAGTGGTGGGAGCAT
>CM053619.1:44342228-44362763 GCA_028646535.1 Procyon lotor
CCCCCCCAGGAGCCCCTCCAAGCAAGATTTGACTGCAAGTAAATAGCCACAGAGGGCTTGCCCGCCACATGTTTTTGTAAATAAAGTTTTATTGGAACACGCCACACTCGTTCATGCTCAGATCGCCTATAGCTGTTTTCACGACGCCACGGTGGAGGAGAGAAGTGGTCACAGAGATTTCCTGGCTCCCAAAGCCTAAAGTAGTTATTACCTGCCTCTTTACAGAAAAAGTTGGTACAACCCCTGATCTAATCGAATCCTCCCATTATATAGCTGAGCAAGCTGAGCCCCAGAGAAGGTTTCAAGAAAACAGATTAAGATAATGGGAGCTCTAGGGATAAAATTGCAGCCCAGGGAGTTCCCGTGCATAGAGATTTCCAGAAACCACCTTCTCCACCCCCCCCCACACACACACAGCTCCCATCTGGGGAATAGCCAACCAGATGACCTGTTTTCTACCTTTTCAAAACGTCTACAGGTTTTCAACTCTGGCTCATTGTTTCCTCTCTTGGGGAGCCTGGGTAAGAGAGGGTACCATCTTCCATGGGTCTGAGGTGGGCACAGAAGAGAGGAAGGGGTGAGGTTGGACAACTAGTAAACAATGAGCCTGCGTTCCCTCCCCATCCCTCCCTCTAGTTCGCATGGAAACAGCCGCAGCCTCCTGGGCATGGCCATTGGATCTGCAGGTGGGGGGGCTGGGGCTCAGGAAACACGGGTGCTCAGGGGCTCAGGCAGCACAAATAATGAGCAGAGCTTGGATCTGCGGATGATGGAGAGACCTGGGGAGTAAAACAACAAGAAGGAGCCCACGTTTGCCCCACAATACAGATGATCAGAGAAAGTGGAGTGGACAGACACATCATTAACGCCAGCTTGGCACAATAATTCCATGCAAAGGGACTCGGTCAGCAAAAATGGAAAACAGATAAAAGCTTTGTAGTGTATGGTTATAAGGAGGATCGTGGGTTTCCACTGCTGTTTGTGCCCTGATGCCTAGGCAGACTGTGAGAAGGGACGGAGCACGCCGGTGTTGGGTCCTGCCCAGTGCGCAAACACACCGCACCGCGCTCGGGGCAGAGTTGCGAACATAGAGACCTGTGTGGTTTTTAACTAGTCCTTAAACCTTTCTCAGCATCAGTTTGCTCATCTCCAGTGTATATTTCCCCCAAAGTGTCATGAGCATGAGCGATTGCCTTGGGCATTCGGCTAGAAGGAGTAGAAAACTTTGGTTCAAGTTCAAAGGGGCCCTTCCACCATCAGTCGTCGTGATACGAAGCTTTTTATAGCCTGCTCTGAGGGAGCTCTTCTTCCCAACGTCCATCCGTTGCTGACCTCCACCCCCTTCCATACCAACCCTGGGCACTGCCTGCAGGGACATATTCTGCACCAAAGGGGAGACACCCCTGGTCCTCTCAGCGCTGTGCCCAGAGAGATGGGAAGGATGCCCGTCTGCTTTTCCGCTGAGTCTTCCCTGGGGTTGGGAGGGGCCCCGCCTCTCTCTCATTCTATTCCCCCCTCCAGAAATACCTTCCCCTCCTTCTGGCTGGCCCAAAACTGTATAAACCTCAAAATCCAGTAAAGAAGACTTCGCTGCCGCTGCCTCACAACTGCGAGGGCAAGAACACAGTCTCTGTGCGGAAGGGACCACTGTCCACCATCATTATCACCCCGTAAGCAAGCACAGCCTTGACACATGACCAATGCCCAGTAACTGTGGGATGGATGGGTGGCTGGGTGGATAGATGGAGTGATAAATGGATGGATGGAGTGATGGATGGGGTGGTAGATGGATGGGTGGGTGGGTAGACAGATGAATGGAGTGATGGATAAATGAAGTGATGGATGGATGGGTGGACAGAGGGAATGATGGATGGGGTGGTCGGTGGAGTGATGGTGGATAGGTGAGTGGATGGATGGGCTGGAGACAGCAGCCAATAGAGTGAATTAGTCCCTAGCTTTGGCAGCCCAGTGTCAGCAAAGGGGAGAGATAATCCCAACCCAAGGTGGCCCAGAGAACATTTGAGGGCCTCTCCCTCCAAGCCTCTCTGTCCTGTGCAGTGGCCTCCACTTCCCCGGGAGACCATGAAAAATGACTTGACAACAGTCCAGAGGAAGCGTGCCTCTTCAGGCCACAGTTTTCAAAGTCTTCTCCTGTCATCGGAGCCTGCAAATAAAATGGTAGCTATGCCTGGTGACCTCAGAGGATCAAAGGCAGCAAGAGAAAAGCAAAATCAAATTACCCTGGAAGGCAGCAGCCCCTGGAAGGAACGCCGCTTGTGAAATCGAAAGCAGAAACGCCGGAGCCTGCCCCCCTCCTCGGCCCCCGCCTCACCAGCCGCTGGATGCTCAGAGCGGGGACTGTAAACTTCTCGGCCGAGGGAGGAGAAGCCAGCCCGCAAAAGGCTTTGTCTGGCCCGTACCGTGCTTTCTGATGTGCAACTCTGGGTGCCAATATCTAAAATCGTAGACTTCCACAGAAAAATCTAGTTGGCGGGTCTGGCTCCTCCAAAGAAACCAGATGCCCCGGGTGACCCCCGACCCACCCCCCGGTACCTGCCCGGCCCCCGGAGATGAGAGGACGCACGGTGCTTCTGTTCACAGAGGACTCTGCTTCCCCCAGGGAGCACAGTCTGTCCGGGTTTGGGAGGACTCTGCCTGGCATTTACAGGGTACAACCAACACAACGCTTTTCCTCCTGGCTTTCTCGTGCGTCTGAATTTCCCGGAAGACCCCAGACCAGGCTCAGGATGCTAATTCCCCAATCCCTGTGATTTGTCTGTCTAAAAATGGGAGGCCACTGGGGACAACCGGGGCTCCTCCGTGACCTGTTCTCAGCTTTCCATCTCTGCTGACGTTAAGTCAAGGGCCACAGGGGCCAAGGTGCGCCTCTCTCTCCTTTGAGGAACACAAGGGAAGCTGATGAGGGTCTCCCCAGCCCCTACCTACTCCAGCAGGTGGACTGAGGTCCCCGCTGCTCCTCCAACACTCGGCCTACCTTCCCTGCAGGCCAACGGCCACCAGCCCTGGACTCCGTTGGTAGAAGGAGGGTCATCAGGCAGAGGGAGGTGGAGAGAGGAGAGAGAGAGAGAGAGACCAGCACGATTGTTTGCACATGGATAACTCAGTGGGGCTTGTGTGCTGGGAGGGGTGCCGGTGAGGGCTGTTTGTTCTGGGAATGGTTAATCCTTGTTCAAATTTATATCCTGAATCTTTAATGCAACTGTGTCAATGAAGAGCTGGCCACATCGCTCGGTGCATCTGGGCCCGCCGTGCGGAGTAATTGACACGCTCCAGGGGTTCTGAAGGACACGGAGAATATTGCGATCCCGGCCCCACCGGCTCGGGCTTCCAGGAACCCCTGGAACCTCCAGCTTCCGGGAAGGTCCGCTCGGGGAGAGGAACAGATGAAAGCTGGCCACGGCCAAATTTTGTGATGGGTGATACTGACCAGGCTCCATCTCCCACTCACTGGGGAAAGAAATCACACTGCTCCGTGGCTCTGGGTGGGGACCTTGTCTTGGTCAGTTTACAAGTATTTATTCTTTAAAGTAAGTTCTGGTGTTGGCTGGGAGCTGAGGGCCCAAAGCCAAGTTAAAGCAGTGCAGACCGTGTGGACAGCGAAAGCCCCTCCTCAAGGGGACGGCAGGCAGCCTGGAGGAGAAGGGCCGGAGGAAAAAGCAGACTGGCGGGTCCTCTTAGTGCGGCCCGGAAAGGACCTCCGGGGGCCCCCCAGCAGCGTGTGCTGCTAAGTGTTTGCCCAGCTTTCCAGCGGAAGAAAATCCCTGAGTTGTGTCGCTTGTCAATTCCCCTGGTGTAAACGCTCCCATTCAGTCAAGGCTGAGCAGCTTATCCGACGTCACTGACGCGTACAAGACGGGGCCGGCACGGCAGCAGGCAACTGGGCGCTACCCAGAGTTTCATTCTCTTTTCCGCTGAGCAGACAGAACACGTGGAAGGAAAACCAGGGTCTTTAGCCGGAGAAACCAACTGCCAACAGTGGGAGGGCAAGAGGGCCGGCCAGAGACAGGGCCGGCGGAGACAGAGCTGCCCGGGCGCCCCCAGACATCCTGGCCCAAGGCAGCGAGGCTGGGGGGACCTGGCAGAGCTCAGCTCAGCTGCTCCGGTCCCCAGGGTGCAGGTGGGGGCAGGCCCGAGGCAGAGGGATCCATTGCCGATGGAGGAAGCTAATGCTGGCGCCGAGCCAGAGGGATGGTGGCCGCTCTGGTTCCTCACCTGTGAAACAGGGTGATCGTCATGCCCCCCTGCAGAGGGTTGTCACGGGAACTGCACACGCTGAGGCATCGAACGCTTGGCACGGTGCCCCGCACACAAGATATGTTCGCTCAACTATCACCCGACCATCGGGACGCGTGGGCTGTGTGAGGCAGGGGCCAGCGGTGCAGTTACGGGAAAGGGTGGCTCTGCTGGATGAGACACGTCAGTGCGCAACCCCAGCACCCAGCCAGGGCAAGGGGGCACGGATCTCAAGCCACGGGCATTGAGTCGGTGCTTGGAGAGCCGAGAGGGAATCGAGGACCTTGATGGAGACCGATGGGGGGAGGCTGGCAGGACATCTGAGACTCATGGGCACACAGTGGGGACAGTGAGGGACAAGGCAATCTAGAAGACCCAAATGAAAGAGCGAAAACATGAGCAGGGAGAGGAGCACAGGTGTCCCGTGGGGAGCACGGAGATGGGGATGACCTGTCAGCGCAGCTCCGGGATAGTCCTGACCACTCCCTAGGCCAGACTTTCCCAGACGGAGGGCCTAGGAAAACGGCAGTCTTTAGTGGGTTGACAGGGGTCCACCAAAGAGAGTCCCCCGACGATGCCAGCCAGCCTCCTAGCACAGCTTCTCCACCTGCCCCTGGCTGAGTCCTGGCTGAGTGACAGGGTCCCCAGACTCACTCGCCCTTGCTACAGTGTTAAAGGACAGCAGGGAGTTTCTATATTGTCCTTCTCAGATATTACACTTACGTTTTAAGCAGGGTCTCTCAGGGGTCTTGCCAGAATAATAAGGAGCTGGCCACGTCAGGGTCAGGCTGAGCCCTCAAGAGGCAGGGGCTCCTCCTTCCCTGCCTCGTTCCCCCTTTCTGGGACTGAGGAGTCCCTAGGAAAGGAGCTCCATGACCGTGCCCTGCGTTTGCAGCGTGGGTAGAGGGATTGGAGTTGGAGGCCAAGGAGCAAGGGTGACTGCCGGGCTCCCTCAGCCGGACAACGCTGGGCTGGCGGGAATTGTCATGAACACAGAATGGTGGGGTCCCAGCTTGGTGGGGGGAGGGGGTCCTCTTCCTCCCTGCAGGCGGGGCAGTGGTTCTGAGAGTTCTCGGATCTTCAGTGGCCTCTCCTGGCTGGACCCCGTCTCTCTGCACACCGTGAGCCCCAAGCAGAGGCCCGGGGAGAAGTCCTTCTTACCCTCGACGCCGAAGACAGCACCCCTGCCTCATCATGTCCTCAGGTGCTCCAAGGACGGAGGGCCCCTGCGGCCCCCAGACCTGCCGCCGGCATGTCCCGTCTCACGGGCCTTCAGCAAGCGTAGAATTAGCTCGCCCCCACTGTCTTGTTACCGTGATTCAGGGCTAAATGACCTGATTCAGTGGGGCGTCCTGAAGCCCAGCTGGAGGTGATAAGCTCCAGCAAGGAATCTGTCTTACCTCGAACTGGGATGTTTAACCCCAGGAAGGGAAAGAACATCCCTGCTCACTCCCTTCCCCTGCCTCCTCCATAGCTGGGCGGGAGCTGGGACGGACGGATGGAGCCTGATTCTGTGTCGGGGAAATGGCATCTCTCGTTGCCACTTGAGAGAAAGTAAAATGTGAGCAAGGCAAGGGCTGAGGCTCTTGAGCTCTTCCCCTGCCGGGGGTGGGGTGGGGGGGGAGGGTGGGGGGCTGTGTTTCCTGCATCAGGCACACGGGAGGCAGCAGGGGACCAGCCTGTCACAGCCATGAGCACGTGAACCTCCGCCTCGCTCCCTGGGGAGGCCTGGATGCAGGTCAGTGCCCGTCCACAGGCCAGTCTAGGCATTGCCAGCCTCCGCCATCCCAGAGCCGTGCCCAGAATTCTGCATGTTTGAGGCTGCAGAGGGGACTTGAGATCAAGGATTTTGAGCCATGCTGTGGGATCTGGACAGACCCAGATCAGGGCCCTGTGATTTAATTGCTGTGTGGCCTCAGGCAAGCGACTTAACCTCTCTGAGCCTTAGGATCCCAGTCTGTAAACTGGGGATGATAAGGCAGCCTTCCTCACCGTGTGACTTTGAGAGTTGAGTGAAACCCAGCGGAAGTGCCCAGCGCCCAGGCTGACGTCCAGCAGATGGGAAAGATGCTACGAAGGAGAAGGAAGAGAACTCATTCCGGATGTTCTCTTCGCCCGTGACCCAGCCACCCCGTGCCTGTGCGTCCATGGAGGGGACACCTTGCACCTATAGATCCAGAGACATATACGAGAATATTTACAGCGACTTCTAGCAAAACACTGGGAGGAAGGGCCAAGTGTCCATCAGTACAAGGAGGGACAAATAAATTGCTCGGTATTCACCGGTGGGGTATTACATAGCTTTTTAAGTCCTGCCACATGCTGCGACCTGAGTGATTGCCTTGCAAGGGAGTCCTGAATGCTGAGTTAACCGAAACAAAACAAAAACCAAGATTCTGAGCCGAGCATGCATCGTGAGATCTATCTTTTTAAGAAAACTAAATAAAATAAAATAAAATAAAATAAAATAAAATAAAATAAAATAAAATAAAATAAAATATAATAAAATAAAATAAAACGACTAACACAATGTTGATGAATGCATTTCTAGGGAGAAAACTCTTTGACAAGTCCGAGAATGGTGAGCACAAATTATAGGGCCGGCCCCTGGGCGCTGCCCCTGGAGGAAGGCAGGACTGGTGGCAGGGGAGGCCACCGGGGACACCTGTGGTGTTGGTGAGAACCCCATAGTTCAGAGGCTTTGCGGCTTCCCTTCTAATCTATTTTCCCATCGATGTGTATGTGACACAGATTCCTCTCCGTGCATCAGGATGATTTTTGTTAAGGTAAGGAGAAAAAGAAGTTTTTGGAAAGCCCTCATTCTGGCTTGCAAATGAACGAGGGGGAAGGGAGCAAACGGGACCTTCCTGCCCTGGGGGAGGGGAACATAAGGGACCCATCACCTTGGAAACCAGTTTGGTAGTTTCTTATAAAGTTTAATATCTACTTACTGGACGACCCAGCGAGTCCATCCCTTGGTATTTACCCAAGAGAAAGGAAAACATATGCTCATACAGAGACCTGTAGGCAAATATGCACAGCAGCTTTATTCGTAATAGCCAAAAATTGGAACCAGCCCAGCTGCCCATCAACAAGTGGAGGGAAAAACACACTGAGGTCTCTCCATTTGATGGGATACTATTCAGCAATAAAAAGACGTGAGCTACTAGCATACACAGCGGTATGGCAGACGGACGGCCACCGCTGTGCTGGGTGAGCGTGGCCAGACTCGAGGGGCCGCGTACTGAGAGCTTCCATTTATGGGGAATTCTAGAAAAGGCCAGCTACAGAAGGAGAGATAATAGGGCCATGCTGCTAGAGTGTGCTTTCCAGGATGGGAGAGGGAGCGGAGTCCCTTCCATCTGGACCCGGAGCCCGGGCTGCTCCCTGCTTGCAGGTGAGCCCATCCCGGCTGCCCGAGGTGCCCTGGGCTTTGCTCCACCAGGAGACTCCCCCTTCCCCCCTCGCGTTCCTTGCAGTTGGAGCTATCCGGCAGCCTGCCCCCACCCCCGGCCCACCTGGCTGCAGCCCGGGCCCCTTGCCGTGTACTTGCGATACTCGGGCCCAACAGCTTTGTGTCCAAGCCTGCTGAGACCTCAGACCCCTTCCCCACCCCAGAATACCCATCTGTCTCCCCATGACTCAGCCCTACCCCAGGCCCCAGGTCATGGAGTGCTTGCAAGACGTCTCGGGGGCCACAAACCGGTAGCCACCCCCTGGCTGGGTCCTGCCACCTGGGGCCACACCTGATTCTACGGGACGCAGTCTGTTTCCTACTAGAGACCCTGCAGAGGCTGCCTGTGCCCATTTTTACCTCCCCTTCAACTTCCTACCAGGACGTCCTGACTCCCCTTCTCCGCCCACAGCCGGGAGCCCGGCCCAGCCTGGTCCCAAGCAGTCCTCACTCCCTCTCCCTCTGCTGCAGAAGACCAGCCCCGCCCTCTTCGGAACCTTCCGGCCTTGGCCTCCTGTGACCAGAGGGCCGCACCCCCATGCCCAAGCTGGAGATGGCACTTCTCTGGCCTCCCGGCTTGCGAAGAAGGGTCTGGAGTCAGACGCTCGGACCTCAGAGGCTGCCAACGTTCCCTGTGAGCTCTTGGAGCTGGGTTTCCACGCATATACAGCAGGATGGAGGGTGCCCCAAGAGCCCCCACAGGGGGTATGCCGGTGAAGTTATTACAATGTCCGAGTGCAGCAGATGCACTCCAGGACCCCCCACCCGAATGCATGGGTCCTCAGAGCCCTGTGGCTGGGGCCACCTCCTTCTGTCGGAGTCACTGTTGGCCGGCCTTCCCTCCAGCTTCCGGGGCGCCCCGGGCATCCGTGCGGGGCAGGACAAAGCAGGCATTTTCAAGAAGTCTGGGGACCCAACAAGGCTGGGCAGGGGGCTGTGTAAGCACGCTCAGCCTCTCAGTCAAGCACAGGCAGGATGTGGCCGCGCTAGCCCCCTTCATGACGGGGACAGAGTGGCCTCTGCCTGGGCTTTCTTCCCAGAGGAGCAAAGTTTCGGTGACCCCCAGGCTCTGGCTGGGTCATAGAAGGCTACAAGGCAGAGAGGGCACCTTTGGGCTCAGAACCCAGTACTTGCTAGTGCTGGGGCTCTTCTGAGCAAAGCCAGCCCCTCTGCCTCGTCTCCTCCCTGGGAAACAGGATCAGGACCTTGGGGGTCCTGGGAAGACCAGAGGAGATAAGATGAGCAAGGACTTTGTAACTTCACAGGCACCCGACCTGTGATACACGGCCATGACATGGCCGTAATGGCACGTTCCAGAGCATTCCTATTGAAACTCCCTGGTGCAGGGCCTCCTGCACCTTAGCACTGATTGTCGGGGCTGCCCACACCGGGGAGGGCCAAGGATTCAAAAACAAACCAGTCGGCCTCACGGGAACTCCGGGCAGAGGTCGGCGCCGTGGTTCTGGCCCTTCGTGGCCAGGAAGGTGCGATTCAGGCCAAGTCATTAACCACGTGGCCTCCAGTGTCCTCGCTGGAAACGTGGCGAGCATCGTCACTGGCGGGAGGATGGACCGTGATTGTCCCCGCAATGGGCAGCGTGAGCCTAAAACCTCTCATCACCTCACACGGAAAGGCCCCAGGACAAAGTCAGGACCCCAGCAGCCACCAGCCCCGGGCCCCTCCCTCCCTAAGCGACCCCCGGAGGTCATCCCGAGTGGCAGGTACCATCCCGAGTGGCAGGTACCTTGCCCACGAGCACGCAGCCGACTGTGGCCATGTGCTATGAAGCTGGGCCTCCTATCCCCTGAGGCTTTTGGCACCATCCACACTTGGGCCAGCGCCATTGCTGGTAACATGTCCCCGAAATGCATTAAGAATGCACCTTATGCCAGGCACTGTCCTAGGCACTCCTCACGCACCCTCACGCTGAATCCTCACGGCAGCCTGACCCAGGCCACTGTTACTGTGACTGCTGTTGCTGTTCTTCCTGTTTAACAAATAAGGAGGTAGGCCCAGAGAGGCTGAGAGACCTCTCCAAGGTCACACAGCAATATGGACCCAGATCTGTGTCCCTGCAAAGCGTGTGCTCTCAGCCCTACGCCACACTGCCTCGCAGCCCGCTCCCCCTCATGGCCACTCGGATGGCTCGGCGCACCCAGCCACTCTGGCTGGAGGGGGGACCCCTGAGAAGTGTGGGTCACGGCTGATGGGGGCTCCCGGAGTTCCTCAGGATCTGCCCTTACTCCCCTGCCTCTGCCCAGCCCTCGGCCCCTCTGCCATCCACCCCATCACCCCTGCTCTGTTTTCCTGCCCCCACACAGCCACTCAGCCCTGGTGTCTGCCTCTTCTCTCCCAAGGTCCTGTTTCCACCGGGAGGGTGCAAAGGGGCCAATTCTGGCCGGGGACAGGGAGGTGGGGCCACCGCCTCTGTCGGCTGTCAGCTCAGCTGTGTGTCCTCAGTCCCTGGATGTGCAGCCACGGAGGGGCTGGGAGGGGCTGCCTTCAGACGCCTGGCCTTCCAGAAGGGTACCCCGGTCCCCACTGCCCACGACAGATGCTGCCCTCCAGCAGACAGGATGCCAGGAGGGCTGGAGCCCGGGTGCCCGCCTGCTCTTCCGGCAAGAACAGGATGCTGGAAATCGTGAGCCCTGGGTAGCAGAGGAGGAGGCTGAGGCGGGCAGCAGCAGGCAGGATAACGGCTAAAGGAAAAATGTCGCCCAGCAATGGGGCTGCTCTCTCCCCCAAAACGGGTGGTCACGGCCTCCACGGGCCGATGGAGCGGAGCAGCCCCCCGAGCGTGCGTGGGCAACGCTCCCCACTCCGCCCGGAGGAGGCCGAAGGACCAATGGCAGAGGCTGGGGTGGATTCTTGCCCGGCAACAGCCGCCGAGACTCGGGGGCCGGAAGTCGCCCCTCCCACCTCCTCTGGGTGGCCTGGCCCTGCAAACGCAGGAAACTGCCAGTTCGGGCTCCAAGAGCTGGCCTGCCGCGCAGGGCGTGCAAGCGGGTGGCCGTGCCTGGCTGTGCTCCCGGGGAGCAGCCTGCAGAGTCCAGCCGGGAGCTGCCCACTCCCCCCACAGGCAGGGGGTGGGGAGGAACCACCCCCGGAGGGCCCCGACCTGCAGGCGTGGGGAATCAGTCTGGCAGAAGCGTCCCCGCATCAGCCCAGCCAGGAGACTCTACCTGCAGGAGCCCGTCCGCAGGGCTCTGCTCCAGACCCTTCCCCGGGGAAGACTCCTCCCCTTCGGGCAGGACACCCGGCCGAGGTCCCCAGGAAGGGGGCTGCCCTTGACTGTCCAAGACCAGGGCTGTGTTTTCCCAACGCTTCCCCTCCCCACCCCCCACCAAAGGAAGCCTTTGTCTCTCCCCCCGGAGGGCCCTCCATGAAGGCTGAAGAGCCCCAGAGCGGGGACCCAGCACCCCATGAAGAGGGAGGCTGAACAGAAGAGCCGTAAAAAGCATTTTCCCCTTCATAGGTAGACGTGGCGGGCTAGCTCTGGGCTGTGCGGTGGGGACAGACCCCCAAATGCATACCTTCCAGAACCCAATTTACGGGGGAAGCAGGCTGCTAGATTCCAGCAGGCAAGGGGTTTAGAAACAAGAAAAGCCAGTCCCTTCCTTCACCCTGGGCCCACAGTGCACCCTCCTTCCGGAGACGCCTCCAGCCCGGAGGACCACAGGGGAGCCCAGGACGGGGACCTGGGGGGCCCTGCACCCCGCTGTCAACATTTCCCCAGCTAGAAACTGGGATACATCAGTCAAGGGTTTGCTCTGATGTGAAAAGCACCACAAAGGCCTTGCAAGCAGGCTGGGCCCGGCCACGAGTTCATGGAGATTCCGGTTGCAACGAGCACAGTGGCAGGAAATCAGCACGCCCTGGGTCCTGCTTCTTGGGTGCCCGAGATGCCCATGGAGGGCCCCAGGCAGGCCCAGGTGGGACAGGATGGTTCGGGCCGCCCGCGACGGATCCTCCACGACAGCTTCTCTTCTTGGACTCCACGGAGCCCCTCCCTGTGTCTGCCTTTGCGGCCAGACCCGCTGGGTCCCCCATCCGTGGGTCAGCGCCCTCCCTGTCCTCCCGACATGGCAGGGCAGGGGTCCCGGTTGCTCTGGGCGGTCCACGGAGGGTTGAACATCTTGAAAATGGGAAGGGGGTTCCCCCTACATGGTTACAAGGAAGGGTATTTAGCCCGGTAGCAGGTGGGACAAAGACAGGGGATGAGCGAGAGGGCAGGCACTTCACCCCTGGCCCTCCAGCAGGCTCCCTCTCTCCCCTCCCCTTCCTCTCGGAGAGAGAGACTTTGGTCAGTGGGGGTCTCAGGGAACACTCCCACCACTCATCCCTCCCCTCACTCCCAGACCAACCTCCTCTGTGCCCAGACCTCTCAGATCTAGCCAGGTAAGTTTGTTGCTGATGGATCATTGAGCCAGGGATGCTCAGAGTGGGCGGGTGTGGCCCAGACTATAAGGTCAATGGCCAGGGGTGGGGGAGGGCTCACACACGGGTTGGCCAGGTTGGCTTCGACCCTGAGATGGGAAGCATTTTGAAATGTGACCCTCTGCGAGCCTCCCCAAATGCAGGCAGAGAGGAGGAGGCGGCAGAGGATCCCCCCCGACATCACGCACCTGCTGTCAGCACCCCAGCCCCCTTGTCCCCCTCCCTGACCCCCTATTTGCTCCAGGATCCGTGGGGCACATGCTGTGGGAGCCCTCCCCGCTCTCCCCGGAGCTCTCTGCCTTGCTGACTTAGAATGGTAATAGCACCAGCGGGGTCTTTCTCTCTCTTTTAGTCAAAATCAATGACAATGAAGAGTTATAAGGCGAGCCGTGGGGAGGAAGAAGAAAGCGCCTGGTGTCAAAATTGATGCAGGAGGCAGTTAGAGGAACCTATTAGGATTTCAGTTGCCTTAGGGTGTGCTGCTCAGCACAGAGCGCGTGATATCGGCAAAATCCATTGGCGGGCAGGCAGCCTTCTTCCTGGCGCACCTGTCATTAATGTGGAAGGCGGGACATTGCAGCTATTAGTGGGGGGGGGGCACATGGCGGAGATGTCTCAGTCACATGAGGGGACAGGAGAGCGCCATCAGGAGCCTAAAATGTAGTCTTAGGGAAGGCAGAATGGGGAGTCCCGAGTTGGCAGCTGGGGTGTCCCTGGGTGTCTTGGGGCCTCCGAGAGGAGAGAGTCAGTGCCACACACGGGGGCTGATCCTTGCAGGTAGAGGGGTGCCTGGATGGACACGGCAAAGCTGGCCAGCTGCTGCCAGTGGGGGTCCCTTTGCTTCTGTCCTATCGTTCTCCCTGGCGGGAGGCCAGCACACCAAGTGAGACCACCCCCGGGACTCACCATGCTCCTCCCGCTGAGCTGCACTGTCCCCTGTGCTCCCCAACAGAGAGGAAGGCAACTGGGGGTGAGGGGGTCATTGGGCCCCCACTGTGTTTTGGGGAGAGACCAGGGTAGCTCGGGTCTCAGGGTCTTGACCGTGGTGACCAGGAGGGACACGGTGGATGCCTGCCTCGCAGAGTGGGCTCCCGTGGTTTGTGAAATCAGGGTCGGAAGGCCCAGCTCCAGCCTGGGGGTGTGGGGAGCGAGGTGGGGGCCCCAAACAAGCATCCACCACACTTACCCTCATTGGGTGCCTTGTGGGAGCCCCTACCAGATGCCTCCCCCATCGGGGTGCTGGGGGTGGGTCCCGTCCTTGAGGGGATGGGACAGGACCTCGGATTTCGCTCTCCTCCCCGCAGACCATCCAGTCCCGGAGCCCAAATCTCTGTGACTCACCCAGTCACGGCCCAAACGGGGGCATCCCGGGCCACCCTGTGATGGAGGCTGCCCCCCTTGGCCTCCACAGATATCTGCGGTCGCCCCAATCCTTGTCCCTCGGAAACGCAAGGAGAGCGGCGAAGGCGGGGAGGACTTGGTGTGGGATCGCGTGTGGCTAATATTCCCGTTAAATAAATACATTTTGCTAATTGGATTACTCAGACAGTATAATATACTACTGGATTTCCAACATGATGCTAATAAATTGTGTGAAGAACTTAATCATGTTAGCATCCCGAAAGCTTGTAAGAGATGAAATTAGAAAATCAGGCAAAGTTGACATCCAGGGCTTTGCTGAGGCGGTCAGAGCCCTGAAGCTTCCGTGCACTTCCCGACGCCGGGCAGCCGTGTGCCCCAGGACCCTGGGGGCGGCGAGGGGTGGCGGAGAAGGGGCATGGGCACTCAGTCAGAAAGTGAGAGTCATCGGCAGCACCAGGGGGCCGGTCCCTGCGAGGGACCCAGGAGATGGAGGCGGTGTAAGCCGCAGATCAGGGTGAGGGGCCGGAGTTCTGCTGGAGAGACAATAAAACGGGCCGCCCCCACGCGCACAGAGGGCGAAATAGAAGGCAGGCCCTTCAAACAGCACACACACACACACACACACACACACACGCATCCGTGCGCTCCTGGGCGCTCACACACCTGAACTCAGCCCACAAACAGGGGCATCTCTCGGATGACCGGATGACCGGAACCTCGTTAAAAGACTAACTGGATTCCAGGGCAGCCTGCCAGCTATGAAAGCAAATGTTTCTCTAACTCTCCAAGTTCAAGAGCAACAGTTTACACAATTCTAATTAGCATAACAAAATCCAGGGAAGAATGAACTGGGGGGGGGGGGCGGGGAGAGTATCTCCTCTTGTTTGATGCTTCCTGGTAATTAGCAAGAACCATCCCCCCCAAGCCTCCGGAATCTTCGGCCCCAAAGATGCCAGGGCCCCCCCTTGAGCACATCAGGAGTCGATTTCACCAAGTCCAAAGGAGGCGGGCCGGTGTGAGGGACACCTGACATGCGTGCTTGCCGGCGAGGAGCATACACTAGCCTCTACCCTCTCCCACGGCGCCCCCCACCCAAGCAGCCTGCTTTCTACTCTTACACAAGCCCACAGCCACACGCTCGTTCACACGCACCTCCCCCATGAACTCACAGACCAAACCATCCATCCATGCCGCAGGAGTCAGGGGCGCCCACCGAGGACCAGGGTGCCTACTTTGTGCCTCCCCCCGCAAACGCCTTGTACGGTTTCTTCAAGACACTCACAGCGCCGACCTTCTGTGTACCCGCGCCAGCTGCTGAAGACGCACGACAAGACGGCCCCTGTTTTCGAGAACATCAGGGCCAACATGCACGGGATGCATCCAAAGGGCAAAGCCTGCGCCTGGTTCGGAGGGTGCCTATCTCTTCCACGTGGGCAGGTGAGCAGAGGTAAGAAGAGCAGAAATTACACGATGTTGGCACCACGCGATAAAGTGCCGGCCAGAGACATTGGGGGACCCTCGGCTCGGCAGGAAGGACACAGCAGGATGCGGGGGCCGAGGAAGCAGGTGGTGGAAGGGTTATAGCAGGTCGGCGGCCGAGCCTTTGCAGGGGGCCAGGAGGAACCAGGAAGGACGCCACTGTGGCCTCCAGGTGAGGGGCGCGGGCAGAGACAGTGGGCCAGGTTCCAGACAGGGAACGCGGGATCGGAGAGGCAGGGGAAGGAGAAAAAGTCCAGAGTGACTGTCGGGGTGTGCGGAGGCATGGGCTGGGGGAGCACCAGAGTGACGGGAGGGTTTGAGGTCGCCTGAGTTGGGGGGCCCTGGGGACAAACACCCTCTCACCTCACTTAACTTGTTCATGTGGGGTGCGGACTCCTGTCTCTTCGGAACTGAGCCACCGTCTCTGCCAGCTCCCGGGACACACACACACACACACACCTGCTGGGCTCACACACCCCGCTTCCCGGGAACCGGAATAAGAAACTGATGTCATGAGCCCACTGGCCGCCCCGTCTCCACTGGGGAACAGACGCCCTGGTGGGAAGGCAGCCTGAGGAGTCCCAGCCACCGCCCTAGCCTCCTGTTCCGAGGCTGCCCTTCCAAACCTCCCTCCCGATCAGCCCAAATCCCTTCGCGTCTGTGCCAGCTGGTTTTGTCGGTGCCCAGTGGAAGTGGGGACAACCGGGCATCTTCTTCCCCCATAGGAGCCCTGGAACGCCACGCCCGGGCCCCCGTTGTGCTCTTCCGCCCCTCCGCTGGGCAGCTCGGCGCTGTTCCCGCCCGCAGGGTGCCAGCAGCGGGCCGGCCGGCTTTGCCTCCAGACCTTCAGGGGACACGGTCTCGCTCTGGGCTCCAGGCTGGAAAATGGAGGTCACGGAGAGCAACTCACGTAATTGACTTGCGACGTGAAGCTTGAACGTGAAGTGTTCCTGCATCCTTCGTGCCCTACGTGGTCTTCTCCCATCTTCGTTCCCTGGAGAAAGGGCAAGAGAGACCAGTGGTCCTTCAGGAGGGAAGCCTGTGGCTCCCTGTGGTGCCCTCCGCGGCTCCTAAGGCAGGGCTCTCGGGTGTAGTTGGATGAACGCATGAATGGGTGCCTGAACCAAGCTGTCTCCTGCCCCCCCCTCCCCTCCTGGCTAGAAGGTGCGCTCAGCACGTTCTCATTTAGAAGCATTTCCAGCTCCATCCCCGTGTTCGTGCTGTGCAAGCATTGTGATGCTTTTCCAGTCTAAAACAAGGACAAGAAAAATCCTCATTTCCTTAGGCTTCTTCATGCCTGCATCTCTCCTTTGAGGGTGACATTCTTGACGGGACCTTCTGATCACATCTTTGTGGAGTGGGAGGGGCTGAGGGGACCACAAAGCCATTCGAATGCCACCCTTGTCCGACTGGCAGTCCAGCCCCAGGGGTGCAGGTGGGCCTGAGTGGCCAGAGAGACGGAGCTGGCCGACTCGGCGGGGTCTCTTTGTCTCCGCTCAGCCAGGACAGAAGGATTCCAGAGGTAAATAGAAGTCTCTGTGATAATCACACATACGGAGCAATGACGCTATTTGCTGCAACCTGGAGGTAAGATAATGATGTGAGTAATTTAAGGCCCAGGCTCCAGGTTGGAATTTACAAGCAATAAGAAGGGAAAGGGAGGGGAGGGGAGGGAGGGGATGGAGAGGCAAGGGTGTCTGGGCAAAGAGACAAGGAGAGGAGAGTGTCCGGCAAAGGTAGCGGTGTGCGTAAAGCTCAGGGGGCAGGAAACGCTCAAAGAAATGCAGCGTGAGCAGAGTAAGGAACAGGGAGCCGGAGGGAAGTGAAGAGCCGGCAGAGGCAGCTTGCAGGGGTGAAGGCAGCCACTCCCCGGAGCCAGCTTCTACCTGCACACCGGATACGATTTTTACATTGTCTAGAATTTTGTGGGCTGGTTGCTAAATCGAGCCCTTTTGAAAAAATCCGATTATAGAAACTCACAGCTAGAGAAATTTTGTTCAAAAGGATGATCAGAAAAACTCGAAACTCCGCCCTTACTAATTATTTTGCTACATTTGATTATTAGCTGCACCCTTGAGATAATTTGTATTTCTTGCCTCCGTATGCTGGAAACACTAGATAATGGGGACCACCACACCTTTCTTTCCAGCTCCCGGCTCCATGAGGTCATGCTGTTCGCCTGAAATTGGCTGCAGTTCGAGGATTTACACCATGGAAATTGGCAAACTCTACAAATCACGGCTTGATTTATGGAGTGTTGTTGATTGTCTAGGCTCGAGAATGTTAATCATACAGGTTCGGCTTTCAATGGGCTTATTGCCATGACGTTGTGAAGGTCACAAAACGATTGTCAAGTTAGGGTTGAATCGCAACCTGGGTTGACTACAGATACAATCGGCAAAGGCATTCTGAGTATCGGGTAGCTACACGGAATTTGCAATAAGGACTATCGTATATTTTATTATAATTTGCCAATCGGTGCCCCACACCCTCTTTGTTGGCAAAACCTATAATAAACACACATATGCACACACATTTGTTTTCCCACGCGCCGATGGTCCCACACTTAGCAGCTCAGAGTCCGAGGGCCACATCAGGCGAAGCCACTTTGTGCTGGATGAAGAGGCCACGCCCCTTCACTGGGACTAGGAGCACCGAGGGAGCTGTAATCACATTAGGTTTTTGGACACTGGTTCGAGGTGGAAGACAGACAAGGGGCCACAGGCTGGGGGGCAAGGACGGCGGGGAGGAGGCTCCCACAGATGCCCGATGCTGTGTTTGCGGCAGTGGTGGCCGCGAGGGGACAGTGCACAAGAAGTCCACCTCCCAGACGTCAGGAGCACAGCCCGCTGCTCACTCTCAGGGCCAAGGTGATGGCCTGCAGCTATCACCCTGGGCTCCTTTACCCGAGTCTCGGGGGCATGAGCCATCCTCGGGGGATCGTGGCTGATCAGAGTCACCCCGAGAGTTACCGAGAGGGAGGCGTGGCCTTCTTTCGCGGTGTTCCCCCCAGTTCCGCACTCAGCGCCCTCCCAGGCCTGGGGTTCTGCCCCGCGCAGGGGGACCAGGTCTTGGATCACCCGCAGTCCACGGCCTCAGCCACTGTCACTCACCCACCCCACCCCCGTCCTGTTACAGGCCCGGGGAGCCCCTTCTGGATTCCTGCGGAGGCCCCAGCGCCAGGCCGGGCGGGCGAGGCTGGAGATGCGCGCTCCTCCCTCGGACCCAGCATCCCCCGCCCCCAGGGTCATCCCGGGAACTCAAAGCCAGGGATGTTCAGAAGAACCTTCTCCGCCGCTTGGCAGCCTGTCGAAAGCTGTGGGGCCGCGAGCCCTGTGCCCGCCGCTGCAGCGAGAGGCCGGCGGCCCATTGCGCGCCTTGCCGGCGGCCCCTGCGTGGACTCCGCCGCGCTCCTTCATCCCTTCCGCGGAGAATCCGCGCCCCCGGCCCCTCTGCCGCGCGAGAGACGGATCGCTGCTCCACAGGGGAATCGTGCTCTACAAGATTAAGCGTGTTTGCCCAAGAAATATGGATAATGCTCTTATCGTGTATGACCTTTACTGTATGTGGAACACTGTCCGTGACAAAAATGCCATCTTTTAAATGGTTTTCACACCGGGGTATCCAGCCATTAATCATGGTGCCTGCCAGTGCCTGTGGCGCTGCCTGGGAAATCCTCGCGCCCCGCATGACACCCCGGGGGCGTCTGCCTGCGAGTCCTCGCTTCATTATTCCGGGCGCCCCCGGGGCATCCTGGGTCTGCCCTCCCCTCCCCGAGGGCCTGGCCTGGAACCCTCCTCCTCCTCCTTCTCTTCCTCCTCCTCCTCCTCAGCGACCAGGTGGCCCTGATTTGGAGGTCTCTTCGTGCCCCCCTCCCCACCAGAGTCGATGCCTCTGCGAGGGTCTCTGTTTAGTCTCCACAGTGCCTGCAATGCTGCCTGGTCCTCCCTCTCCTGCTGGAAGCCGGGCAGGCTCCTGCCTCCCCCTGCCCGCCTAATTGGAGTTCGGGCAAGCAACAGAATTCAAGATATTCACTCCCACAAAGACATTCTCTGATGTCAGCCGGGAACATCTGCACCGTCCAATTAGGTAGCCACCAGCCACCCGTGGCTCATGAACGCTCCGAACAAAACCGCTCCAAACGAGCGGGGCCGTGTTGGGAGAGGCCGGCTGATTGCAAAAGCTCATGTGCCAAAAACAAAAGGAAAATCTCTTATCAGCAAGTTTTATGATGAAGACATGTTGAAATGACAATGTCCGGGGAGTACTGGGTTAAATAAAATGTATTATTGAATTTCATTTCGCCTCTTTCTTTTCACTTGTTGAACGTGGCTCCTGGAACATTTAAAATTCCGGATGTGGCTTGGGTTATACGTCGGCGAGGCTAGACACACACTCCGGGCAGAGACCCGGCCTGGGCGTGGGGAAGACAGATGGGGAGCAGAAGAGAAGGCCGGGGCCCCCGCGCGGGCACCCGGTGCTCCCAACCTCACGGTGGGTGGGCATCCTGCACATGGAAACATCTATGCAAATCAGCACCTTTGGGGGATTGTCAGTGTTTAGCAACCCGATGCTCAGACAAGGATGAGTAGAGATGCATTCCACTTTACGCATAGATACTCGGTGATGACCTTGTGGACAGATAGGCAGAGGTAGCCAGGGCCCCCCGAGTCCCCCTTTGGAAGGGAGTGAGGCCGACCTCAGCAGGGAGCAGACAGTGGGCATCCTCCCCGAACAACCAGCAGTGCCCCCCGGGGTGACGTTCAGATCTCCCCTGCCCTACACATTCTGACCCACACGTCTGTTCTGAGCCACTTTTGAAAGTGACCGGGTGATGCACATCAAGGAGAGGTAGGGCTGAGCTAGGGAACTTCCTGATGCCTCCTGGGTGTTCTCCAGGCCCCAACTAGAACCCCATTTCCACCAGGGTCCCAAAAAGCACCTGGGTACCTGCCCTGTGACTGTGGGGGTTTTTTTTTCCATCCGCGTCATCCTGGGTCTGACTTGTGCACAAATGAAAAATAAGCACCTTGTAGGGCCGAGGGCGGCAGAGCGTGTGGGGGTCCTGGAGGGCCAAAGGAACAGCCTGCCGGCTACCATCCCCTCCTGCTGAGGGATTTGCCTGGCAGACCTTTTGGAGCGTCCCCGCTTGCCGGACTCCGCTGGGGGCTGAGGGTACAAAGATAAGTATGCCACCCGTCCGTGGGCATCTTAACCCGTGGTTCCAAATACATGGGTGAGTGACAGGAGGCCCACGAGCTACCTGGGGGCATTGAGCCCAACCTGAGGATTTGGAAATGCACATGGAGGGGAAGGAGGAGCCGATGCCTCGGCTGTTTGAAAGGATGCACAAGAAAGTAGAGGCAGGAAGGATATTCTGGCCCAGGGCATTACAGAAGCAAGTCTCTGAGTCTTGTGGCAAAGTTAACGGTGGGAGGAATGGGGGGGGTGGGGGCAGGGGCGCCCTGGGCAGTTTGGTTTCAGTGCCCTTTAAAGGTCAAGGCACGGATCCACAGGAGACAAAGCTGGAGTGGTTGATGGGGGTGGGA
>CM053619.1:44363263-44380438 GCA_028646535.1 Procyon lotor
GGGAGTGACATCCTTGAAGCAGGATCCCCGGTGTTTCTGGTGTCCAGCCTCACGGCCGGAGCCTCCTCGGAGACCCCCAGATAACCCAGCACAAGCCGGGGGGACTCTCCTCAGCCCCTTCCTGGATCCCTCGTGCGGGGGCTTAAGCTTCTCAGAATGAACAGTAACCAGTCCTGGCTCCTCCTTCTTTGGAGCCGCCCCCCACCCCCTGTTGTTTTTTATTTTAAAAGAACACGGTCCAAATAGCAAGGCAGACACCCGGTTGGGGCCGCAGTCGGTCTCATCCCACTGTCTCAGGGTCCGCTGCCCCCAGGGAGGCAACAGAGTTTCTCCCGGGAGATCGGAATATTGGGGAGGCTCCCAGAGTTTCCAAGGACGGCCGCTGGAGCTCCAGAGCGCGCACGCGCACCACCCGAGCACTCTCACACACGCACACACGCCCTCACGCGCACACGCACTCTCCCTCCTCTCGGGAGCCCCCACACACCTCATTGGCATCCAGTCCCATTAACTGATGGCTTCTCCCACCCTCATATTCTAGGCTGTTCAGCAAACCTCCTTCTTTTGTTTCCACTTCCCCGCCGGCCCTCTGAGAGGGGCCTGTTTTGATTAATAATAACGTTCCGCCTGAACCGCTTTCCCAACCATTTTAAAGGGCAGTTCCTCTTTTCGGCAGAGGCATTGATCAGTTAATACAAAGTGAGCGCGGGGATCAATACAGAGGGCAGAAGGACCGGATCCCAGGGTCTTTGGATGGCCAAGGTTTGATATCTTTTTTCTCCCCTGAACCTCCCCATTCTCTTGCCCAGACTGAGCTTCAGACGGGCAGCTGGGGGGATTCTCGGATGGTTGCCCCGCGCCCAAAGCCACCAAGTTACCTCTGAAACAATGTGATAATCAGCTGGGCAGGGCAGGGAGGGCAGCCTCCATCCTGCCGATCTGTCTGGCGGCAGCCCCCTCCTCCCCACCACTCCAGGCCCCTGCTCTGGGGGGGTGGGCAGCCCCTTGCTTCAGAAGCCAGCCTCCCTGCCCACTACTAGCTGGCCTAGGTCAGGGCACCCACCTGGGATGGCAGCAGGGTGAGCCCCGAGGTCCCCTCCAGCCCTCCCTCCCAACCCCTCCTTCTTCCCCCTTTCCGCCCCCCCTTCTTTCCTCTCCCCAGATCTGCTGTAACTGACATTTTCCATCTGACAGGTTCTGTTTTCCCTGCCTCCGGTTGCCAAGGAAACAAGCAGAGAGGACCGCAGCCAGGGAGCCGTTAGCTGCCTTTTTAAGGGGCCCTGGACATAAACAGCACTTTCCATAATGGGAGCTGGGCACAGAGGTTTAAAAAACAAAACAATACAGAAGAGGAGGCTAAAGTGGAGGGAAAAAAGTCAGGGGAAGGGGCCCCCCACCCCGGGTTATTGGGAGAGTGAAGGACGAAAGACAGACCCCGGACAGCCTTACGTGCCTCCGGACAAAACCCGCCACCTTTCTGGAAGGTCTGGTCCTCTCCCCGATGTGCAGAGAAGCAGATACCTGGCCCCCAGCTCTGATGGCTTCTCTGAGACCAAGAACTGACTTGGGACTGTGGCTCCTTTGAGCCGTGGGGGGCGGGGCCTATTAGGATAGAAACCCTCCAGGTTGAACGATGCTCTTCCTTAAGTGATGGGGACCATGCAGACCTATCTTTGGGGAAAAGTGAGGAGTTTTTGTTTCTCGGAGCCCAGTTGCCCCCTGGATAAAGGGGGTGGGGAGAGGAGCAGGAATTTGGGGGAAAGCGGCCGAAGTGCAGGGTGGCAGCGGGGAGGGTGCCCCCTCTTTCAGGAAGCCAGCTGGGATTGGGCAGACAGAGACCTCTGCCATTCATCCGTGAAGCCTCTCGAAGCAGCCACTTCCACACCCCGCTTGTTTGTATACACGTACGTGCATGTGTGCGCACGCATGAGCCTAAACACGTGGGTTCACGCAAGTGAGTCTAAGTGGACCCAGCCCTTGGCAAGCTCGGGGAGCAGACCGCTCATCTGTGGGACCTCGCAGGCAGCACTCGCTTGTGTAGTGCCTCTTTCCCTCCACCCTCACCCAGACCGCAGCAGAGAGGGGTGAGCGCCACCCACCTCCACCAGCCTGTGCCCGCCTCCACCCAGAAGTCTCCGTCTCAGATATTGGCTCAGGAAACCAGGGGCTGGTGCGCTGATAAACCACATTTCCCACGCTGATGAACGATTGTTACTATTTATTCTGTGCTCATTGCTACTTGTTTCCACAGCATTAAACAGATGTGTCATTAAACATTTTGATATTCGGGGCACCTGGGTGGCTCAGTGGGTTAAAGCCTCTGCCTTCAGCTCAGGTCATGATCTCAGGGTCCTGGGATCGAGCCCCGTATCGGGCTCTCTGCTCAGCGGGGAGCCTGCTTCCCCCCCCCCACCCCCGCCTGCCTCTCTGACTACTTGTGATCTCTCTCTCTGTCAAATAAATAAATCTTTAAAAAAAAAAAAAAAAAAAAAAACATTTTGATATCCTATTTGTAATGATTTTAAATGCCCCCCCCCCTGGGTTTCAGGTCTATACCTTTCCTCCTGGATGCCCCCTAGTCCCTCAAACTCCATTGATTCAGAGCAGAACTCACTTTCCTCGGGGCGCCTGGGGGGCTCAGTCAGTTAAGCGTCTGCCTTCAGCTCGGGTCGTGTTGTTGGGGTCCTGGGATCAAGCCCCATGTCGGGCTCCTTGCTTTGCAGAAAGCCTGCTTCTCCCTCTTCCACTCCCCCTGCTTATGTTCCCTCTCTCTGGGTCAAATAAATAAAATCTTTAAAGGAAGGAAAGATGGAAGGAAGGAAGACAACAGCATTGGCTCTTTCCCCCACAGTCAAAACCCTGGGGTGACCCACACTCCTCTCTCACCCTTGGCCAGAGTGTATGTCAGCCCACCTGTCAACTTTGGATTCTGCCCCTTGAGCGTTTCTGACCCCTCTCCCATCTCCACCCCTCCTGCTTCTACCGTTTCCCCTGGGTTATGACGACTGTCCCAGTCGGTGCCCACCCCACCGCCATCCCTCCACTCTCCCCGTCCCCCAGGCTGCTGCCAGCAATGGGCTCCCTCCTTACACAAGCCTGTCCCCCCTCCCGGGCCCCCAGGGATTCCCATCACAGAGCATCGGATGCAAAATCCTTAGCCTGGCGCTCATCAATCACCCTGCACCTCCTGACCCTGCCTCCGCTTTCCAGACCTGTCTCCCACCTGCCCCCTGTCACCCTTTCCCACCTCTACCCCTCAGCCTGGAAGTTTCCTTATCCCTGCTCTGCTTAACAGCACCCACCCGTGAAATGCCACCTCCAGTTGGAGGCTCACCTGCCCTCGCTGGTCAGATTGGTCCCCCCCTAACCCCAGGTTACCCTCACCTCTTCTGTTGGGCACCTCACCCGAGGTTTGGTCCAGGTCTGTCGCATCCTCGCCGGGCTGAGGACAGTCTGTGGGCTGAGAATTGGCCCACACCCAGCACAGCCCGCTGTATACAGCAGGTGCTCATACACGTCATTTCTCTGTCCCCATGGGGGGACCCCGGGAGGGCAAAGACGTATCTCCTCGAGAAGCCCCGTGGTCCTATCCTGAGTCGGTCCACGTGCAGCACATCCCCACGTGATGGAAGACTGTCCGGTTGGGAAGTGAGCCTCCTCAGAACGGGTTTGCTGAAATCCGTCCCAACGGAATGTCGGAAACATTTTAAAGGGTTCAAAAGGGATTCAACTTTCATTTTAATAACAAGTATAAAGAGGGAAAGAGCCCGTGGTCCACAATCCCACAGCCCAGACACCCTTTCTGATATATTTTTTAAAGTAATAATTTCCTTTAAAAAAGCCAATTTGTGGCATCTGCCGAGGGATGGTCGGTCTCCTGAAGTGGGGGGAAGGGGCCAGGAGGGCTTGGGACGAGGCCCGTAGGCAGGCGAGTGGCCGAAGCGCCACGAGAGGGGACTCCAGACGGATGGGATCAGCCGGGGCCCTGGCCCGAGGGCTCCCAGAACCCGAGCTGGCTGGGGGTGGGAGGAGACCGGAGGCCGGCGGGAAGATCAGGGTCTTCAGGACGCTTGGGGGTCTGCGTCTGGGAGCCAGGGAGGAGCTAACTCCGCAGCAGAGCAGAGAAGCTCACTTGATCAGAAGGAAGGTGGTGGAAAAGAGGCAACTTAGCGAGCAGGAAAGGTTTGTGCTGCAGAGAAGCAGAGAAGGGGGGGGCCAGCTAAAGACACTCACCTTGGGCAGCGGGCTCGTGAGCTCATTGACTTTCTCAAGAACTTACTCAATGGGGGCGCCTGGGTGGCTCTGTGGGTTAAAGCCTCTGCCTTCGGCTCAGGTCATGATCTCGGGGTCCTGGGATCGAGCCCCGCAGCGGGCTCTCTGCTCAGCGGGGAGCCTGCTTCCCCGTCTCTCTCTCTCTCTGTCAAATAAATAAATAAATCTTAAAAAAAAAGAACGTACTCAATGTTGTTATGCTATTGACACATTTTTTTTTTTAACACAGACAATAACGAGAGAACCTCTGTGCGGTCAGGTCCAGGAGGCGGAGAGCCTGGCCCAGGCCCGGGACAGATGTGCCGACGTGGAGACACACGCCGGACAGAGGCCAGCGGCTCCGTCAGCCACCAGGACGAGACAGCTGGCGGGATGCAGAGAAGGTGGTGCTGGGAGAGCCTGGAGTCCCCGCTCCCTGCCCCGATCGTGGTATGGGTCGGGTTGGGGAGGCCAGCTAGGTGGACCAGCCCTCGGCTCCTGCCCCGTCATCTCGAGGGTTTAGGTCCACGGTCAGGCCCGGCCGAGCCGTGGGCAAGCGGGACTTCTGAAATGCACAGTGCTGTTGGATAAGATAAGTGGATAAGAGTTCTCTTTCAGTGGCTTTAGGGTAACCGGGCGGTCTCTGGAGCCACCACCGGCCTCCCTGGGGGGTCTGCTCCCTGGGGAGGGGCTGCGGGGCTCCGCTCGGGTCTGGAGCACCCTCCGGGCCCGGATGCTACTGCTGCCTGTGACAGGCATCTCAGCACAGGGCTGTGTGTGTGCGGGGGAGCCCCGGGATCGTCCTGTGGGCTTCCCGAGAGTTCGAGGCATCCAGACGGGGGTGAATCAGCCCGGATCGATGACGCAGGGCTCTGGCCCCTGGAAACCTCCTGCTTTCTTTCCAGTAGCAAAGGCAGCTGATCTGCTGTGAATGACGAGCTCATCCCAGGAAGCTGGGCCCGTCCGGGGTCCAGGCGGCCAAGTCCCCAGGGGAAAGAATTACCAGGCACTCACCTGCATCACCCTCCTTAATTTACTGGAGAGCCTTCCTACCTTTTAGTTGACTTTGTCCTTTGGGCAAGCCTGTAAGATAAGCAGGTAAGGCTTCACCCTTCCTTGATAGGGGTCATGCTCTGTCCATCCGTGACATGGATTGTCAGATGACACACAGGGAAACTGAGGCCCAGAAACGTTAGAGCCCCTGTCCAAGGGGCCACAGCCAGGGCAGACCCAAAAACGGTACTTCGTAACTTCTAAGCTGGGACTCTTTCTGGACAATCCTGCGTCCTGGAAGGGTGCCCGATACGTCGACAAGGTTGGAGGGGGTCAGAAACCCACTGAGGATGATCTTGGAAGACAGGGTCAAAAGCTGCAGCTTTCCCCAAGAGCCGTAGGGACCCAGCATCTCTCCAGCATGGCGGGGTCACAGGGAGAAGCCTGTCCTTTTCCTTGGAGTGGGCGGGACGCCAAAGAGAGCCTGCGGCTTGCTCAGGGGGTGGACGGCGCAGCAGGAAGGAACCCACGCGCTTTGACCTCTTCAAGTGGAAGAGGCGCGCCCTGAGCCCGGCCTGCGTCCACAATGCCCAGGGCTCCAGGCCATGGCAGCAGCCCATCCGGACAGGCAGCTCTGCTTAGTGACCCAGGAACGTCCTCGGGGGCCTGCAGCCCCTGGAGCCTCCATCCCCCCAACGTGTCCCCATCTCTGGGGTGCCTCCATCTGCCAGGGCGTCTTCATCCGTGGGGTGCCTCAGTCCCCGGCCTGCCTCCGTCCTTGGGCGGCCTCTATCCCTGGAACACCGCCAGACCTTCCTTCTCTTCTCTTTCCTGGATCAAGGAACGCTGACTGCCTGGGTCCAGCCCTGCGTGTTGGATCCAAATTAACTGCCTTTGTTATGTTCATGGTGCAAGTATCCCCTCCAAGTCCCCACCCCTCATGGTGCAAGTGTCCCCTTTCCAAGCAGCAGATTCCTATGTGTTGCTAAAAATACAAGCCCATGACTCACAGCTTCTGAAGACAGAACGGAGAGAGAACGCTGCATGGCCTTCCTGCTTTCTGGAGTCGGACCAGGGTACCAGCGCGGGCCGAGGGCCTGCGAGCGAGCCTGGAGCTTGCACCCAGCGGCAAGAGTGCAGAGAGAGAGGGGTCCAGACGGGACCCAGGGCTCTGAGCTGGTGGCCTCATCTTTGGGACGTGACTCTATGGTTGCTGTCGGCCAGATCCACGGGGCCCCCCGCCTCAGCCCAGATGAGCAAGACAGACCTATTCCCAGCCCTCCTCTCCTGACGCCCCCATGGTCCTCCAGCCCGGCAGCCCTCCCCGGAGTGCCCTGGGGACGCCCCGTGCCGACCTCCACGCTCTGTGAGGCTGGCCTTCGCTGGCTTCCTGAGCAGACCCTGGGGCCAAGAAGAAGCAGTCTCTTGAAGACATGGGGCTCTGGAACCGGGGAGTGGTCAGGCCACCTCGGCTTCCTCCTCAGCCAAACAGGGGCATTAGCAGATGCCCCAGGGGCTGACGTGGGATGAAGGAAGCAGGAGCCAGCGAGACCGCCAGCCCCAAGCCCGGCCAGAGAGAGGCTCGGAAGCCGTTGTCGCAGATTAACACGCACCGTTAGCTGCTGGGTCTGTGTCCCCGCTCTGCTCTCCAAACCGTGGGACCGCACTCACCCCATCCCCACCCCACATCTGGGTCTTTGGCCCCTCTCCTTCCCGGGCCCCTCGGTGTCTGTGTCATGGATGGTTGGCCGAGAAGCGAACACTGTAAGTCCTCACCCTGGGAAGCAGCAGCTGGAGAAAAGAAAGCCTTCAAGAGAATTTTCTTGGCAGCCCAGGCCCTCCGCTGAATCAGGATTCTTTCCAATCCCTGACTGGATTCTAGGCGTCTGGCGGGTCATCTCTCACTCCCCTCCGGGTGTAGACGCGGCCAGGGCAGGCCCGGGGAGGACACGGGAGAAAGGAGAGGGATGTGTGCTCAGAAATAAGGGGCCGACGGGTCCCTGTCCGGCTCCCAAGGACACCTGTCCTGCTGTGGGCAGAACCGAGGGACTGGATATCTTGTCCCACGCACGAGACCCCCCCCCCCCACAGAGGCTGCCGCTGCCTCCTCCTTCTCCCCAATGCACGCCCGTCCCCAACACTCCGCCTCCCTGAAAATCACCCCCCTCCCCACTGTGGTCGCTGTGGAGCAAGGGATTTAGGGGGGGGGTCCTAAAACAAGGATGGGATCCATCACGGCTGGCCACTTGCCCACCTTGGGCCAGCGTCTCTCGGCCCAGCGCCCTGGGACCCTCCAGCTGTGAACGGCCAGAATGAGAGCGTCAGTGACCCGTTCAGAGCCAGCTGCCGGGACTAAGCCCACGCCTGCCCCCTCTTTGTTCTCCTCTGTGTTCAGTGTCCGCCGAGAGCAGGACAGCCGGGACGCCCGGTCCCCGGGCCTCTTAATCATGGCGGCAACCTAATGACCCACTGCGCCACCATGCCTCCAATGCGCTGGAAAATGCTGGAAGGTAACCGTCAGCAGCAAACCACATGAAACAGTGAACCGATCCAACTAGAAATCTGGTCGCATATGCACAGTACCCCCCAGCGCCACCACAGTGTACCCCCTATACCATAGGAGCGCTGGGTACAGCGCCTTCATCCGTAGGCAGCGAATCACGCGGCAGCCAAGCCCTGGGGTGGGGAGGGGAGCGGGAAGTGGTAAGAAAAGCCCGTAATTAAACCTTTGAGTGCAAAAGGCTCTTTCCACGTTGGAGACTGATTGAACCAAAAACAGGTGGGTCCTACCAGAAGCTTAATTCCCAAATTGGCCGCCTCTGGTTTAACTGGGAGTTAAGTGGGACTTTTTTTTTTTTTATTACGATGGTGGACCCTTAGAATCTTACTTGTGTTATTCCGTCTGCCAGTACGGGCTCCCTCTTCTTGCCCTTTTGAGTCAGATCATTGTAATAATGGCCCCGATTTGCTCGAGCCTGCCTGCGTCTGTGCGCTCCAGTAGTCTCGTCCGTGGCCGATTCAAGCGCAGCCGTGTGGCCGGCTTGGCCCGTGAGAAGAGCACAGGCTGGGTAAGTGCGTGCACTCTTGGGAACCCTGAGACCCCGGTGAGGAAGCCCAGGCTCGCCTCCTGAAGGCTGGGAGCCCGCCTGGGCCATCTCAGCCCGGACTCCAAGACCAGCCAGTCCGCCACCTGCCGGAATGGGACGGAGACCACCCCCCGGAGTCCCCCGCCCCAGCCCAGCCACCGCACAGATCAGCCAGACCTGCCCTGCGAATCCACAGAAAACCAGGAAATGGCAAATGCAGTTTTAAGTCAGCGGACGTGGGGGGTCATTTACCCTTGGTGCGCGCCCCGACCTCCAGCCCACCACGCGCTGCTGAAGGGCGAAGACTCCGTGTTGTGTGATGGTGTATTTCCAGGCCTGCTGCAGCACGCCGTAAAGAAGACCCTGAATACAGTGGTTTGCAAGGAACACGCACGTGCACACACACGCAGACACATATGCACACACGTGCACACACATATGCACACACGTGCACACACATATGCACACACGTGCACACACATATGCACACACGTGCATGAGCGCACACACTTCTCCCACGTCACCTGCCTTCTGAACGAATTAAGGACGTGCACATCAAGCAACCTTCTGGAGATTTCCCGTGGAAAATGCTCGTTGTACCTACAGCACCTGGCAGCCCCAGTCAGTGGATGTGGACACCCAGCAGCCTCTGGCCTCGGAGGGGGTCAAGTAAATCCCGACCAGGATGCCCCCCCACCCCCAGCAGGTGCTTTAGCACCACAGGCGGGCAGTGGAGGTAAAGAACCATCACCACCGTCCAGACCAGCTGGGCCATGACCCCTGCCAGAGGGTCCCTGGAGGTGGTGATGGGGGGCTCACAGGTCAACAGAGACTGGCCCATCCCTCGATGCCCCTTCCAGGAGCAGAATTTATGGGGACCCAGGTCATCTGCAGGGATTGCCCCCCACCTGTTTCGCCCTACTTCGGCGTGACTGGGGTTTCTCATTGCGGCCCGAGCCACTCCTCTACAGTCCGTGTTGGGGTCTGAGCCCGAGAATCAGCAGCCCTCCTCCCCTCCCTCTGTATGGACCGGGCACCTTACTCACACGCCTCTGCATGAAACATATTCAAGAGCACTGAAGAGCACATAGGGTCCGATGTCAGGTTTTTTGTCCAAAGCAACATCCTGAGCCGTGCGGGACAGAGAGGGTGGCTGGGCAGGGGCCAGACCCCGGGGTCAGCGAGGCCCGCACATAGTGAGGAGTCTGCTTTAGATTCTCTCCCTCTATCCCTCCCAGCCCACCTCCCTCTCTGAAAGAAGGAAGGGAAGAAGGAAGGAGGAAGGAGAAAGGAAGGAAGGAAGGAAGGAAGGAAGGAAGGAAGGAAGGAAGGAAGGAAGGAAGGAAGGAAGGAAGGAAAAAAGAAATGATTTACATATAAAACAAAAGATAAAATATGATTTTTCCAAGACAAATACTAGAGTGAAAGCAAATTTTAGTGCCAAACACACAGTAGGTTGTGAATAATTTTTTAAAGTGTGAGGAATTCATGGAAGCCAGGCTACAGATTTCTGACTTTTCTGGCTTTTCTCTAAGCAACGACTCTTACGTCTTCATGTGAATACCTACCTGTTTTTCTAATGGCAAAAAGGAACACATAATGATTACAGCAAATTTAGGTATAGCCCCTGTTGCCCTCTGCAGGGACCCACGCCTGCCTCCGTCTGCCCTCCCTGATGCACGTGCGCACGCGCACACGCGCACACTTTGGAACCGACGAGATGGTGTCTTTTGGTGTCTCGGGGGCTTTTCCCAAATCTATGCAAAGCAAGGGCTTGATTCTTCTTTGTGCAGTGACCACTTTTATTGGGCCCGGCCCTCTGAGGGCGACGGAGAACGGGCCCGGCCCTGATGAAATCTCACCAGGAAGCTCATTAGAAGCAACAGTCAGGAACCTCCCCGTTCTGGGAGCAGCCTCTCCCCTGCCCACCTCTGCCGCAGGGGAGCGTCCCTGGAATTCCCCGTCTGGAGGAGGGAGGTGAAGGGAAGGTCGCCTTTCTCTCTCTCCCTCTCTCTCTCCCCCCACCCCTGCCCACACCCCTCCTGCTGGGGTGAGGAGCGCGTCCTCGTGCAGGGGAGCTGGGGTCACACTCTCCGGACACCCCGCCACACCTCTGGCCTCTCTGAGCTACCAGCGCTTAACCCCGGGCCAGCCTCCGTTCCCCCATCTGTAAAATGGGATTTTTACATCACAAACCCTCAAAGGTCCCTTTCAGAGAATCCCATGGCGGCGCTCAGGAGAGCAGTCTGTCTTTTGTCACCATATGCATCGTCAAGTACGACGTCGTCGTTGAAAAACACGGTTGCCCTCCAGGGACAGAGAGAGAGAGAGACAGACGACAGATCCCGGGACCCGCGCACGTCGCTCGGGAGGTGTTTCAGCGTGAAGGGATCTCTGCGGCTTGAGGGACAAGACAGGACAGGGAGAGGCAGGACCCCAAGGAAGGGCGGTGGCCTCTTGGGGAGCGGATGGTCAGCCGTGCCCCCCTTTCTGCCCCCGCCCCCCGCAGGAGCTCCGCGGGACCCAGCAGAGCCAGAGCGGGGCCTCTCCTCCTGCCTCCCCTCCAAACAGTTTCCAGGAAGGGCTCTGTTGCCATGGGAACACATGTCCAATTATTCTACTCGCAGAAAATCACTTATCAGCCAACTTGGTTGGAACACATCCCTTCTACAGAGCAAAAAACCACCTCTTGGGTTCTTACCTCCCTCACACCCAGAGCTTTGAGTGAAGAAACAGAGAAGCAGGCCAGGAGACTCGGGCTGTGAGAGGGGGGTCTTCGGGTCAGAGATGGCAGAGGTGGGGGACAGAAGCCAGCCCCTCAGCAAACCGCAGGGGCTCCCTCACATCTGCGGATCAAAGGGCCCGTTGGAGCCCCTGAAGGGACGAAGGGAGAGCAGGGCGAGGAAGACAGAGGCGTTCCCGTTCCCGCTCAGCCCACACTGAGCCAGGCTCTGCCAGACCTCGGGCGTGCGGAGACCTGTCCACCTCTCTGTAGCTTCGATGGGGGGACTCCGGCTGGGGGCGGGGCGGAGGTCAGCGAGCCGATCAAAACAACAGTAAGTGATAAGGACAATAATAGGGTATGTTCAGGGTAGTAAGAAGTAACCCAAGGAAAGAGAGAATGAGAGTCGGTAACTCAGAAGCTGGGTTTTGACGTACGAATAGGAGCTTGCCGAACAGACAAGGGATGAAGGTGGGTGCTCTGGGCGGAGGAGCCCATGATTAAGGAGTGGGGTCATGGGTCTGAGAACAACAGGTTCTGGAGCACCGTCCAGTGTAAAATCCCAGGGAGGAAAGGAGGGAGATTATGAGCCTAAAAGTCACAAATGCCCAGGTGAGATCCATTATTTCTGCATCACCCTCCTCCCAGGACAAGGACCTCACTGCTGACCTCTTGGGGGCCTCTGGTCGTTGGCATCTGTCGGGGATGAGCCCCTGGCCTTCCAGCTGCAGGACTGCCGGTCTCAGATGTGCCTCACCCACCATACCCCAATTTCCCAGACCATGCGATGGGCTCCTGGAGAGGCACCCTGGCAGGGGGGAAAATCTTGAACTTTGGGGCTTTACGGACTTGTATTTGAAAACCTACCTCTTGGGGCGCCTGGGTGGCTCAGTGGGTTAAAGCCTCTGCCTTCGGCTCAGGTCATGATCTCAGGGTCCTGGGATTGAGCCCCGCAGCGGGCTCTCTGCTCAGCGGGGAGCCTGCTTCCCCCTCTCTCTCTGCCTGCCTCTCTGCCTACTTGTGATCTCTCTCTGTCAAATAAATACATAAAATCTTAAAAATAATAATAAAAATTTTGAAAATAAAAGTTAAAAAAAAAAAGAAAGAAAAGAAAACCCACCTCTTGTAGCTAAATGATGTTGGTCAAGTCTACCTTCTGGGACAGAGATTTCCTGTCTATTCTCTAGAGAAAATGACCTGCACTGCTCCCTCCCCTGGGACTGTCGGGAAGAGACCCCAGAGATAAGCAAGGAAGTCTGGAAGGGTTGGGTTTCAATGTCCAAATAGTGGGAAATTCAAATTCTGAGGCGGAGCAGACATTGGAAGCAGGACTGGAGTGGGAATCCAGACTAATTCCCCCAGAGAGACACACGGACGGACGTGCCTGACCCCATGTGCACACCCTTCTGCTTCACCTGTTGCCTCGGCCACGACCTTGCTCTGTCCTGGACATGGCGACATCTGCGGCCTGAAGGTCAGCGGCTCAGCATGGAGCCAGGGCCAGCAGCAGCCCCCCACCCCGCCGTGACCCCAAAAGCAAAACGATGAGAATCCTATGGGCGTGAGACACTCACCAGACCCCAGAGGCTAGGGGTGGGGTGTGGGCAGAGCCTTGCCGCATACAAGTCTCAGGGTTCGCTTGCAAGTCGCCCTGTTTTAATAAAAGGATGGAAAATCTTCCCAAGGGAAAACCATCGTTCAAGCTCGTGTTTGTTTTTCGGGGGAAAGCTCTCGGCTCTGCAGAGCCAACCCAGCTTCCTTGTGACTCTATCAGGAAGGAGGGCTGTTTTGGTCCCCGTGACCGGGCACCGTTTTACCGGGTGTCTACTCCCCTCCAACGAGAATGAATCTCTTCCTCTCTAAAACAATACAAAGGTGGGTAATTAGAGTGTAATCATTAATGGATAATTTTAGAGGGGGTGAGCAGAGTTCATAACATCATTCTGAATATATTTGCATTTAACTGAACTCCTTTTTTCTCTCTTCTGTGATTTTTTTTGTTGTAACTGTAATTATTTTAATTGGGATTTTCCCTGATGAAAACAAAGAACAATGTCTGTGGGAGAATCAGCCTCTGGGGAGGCCATGGGTGTGGGCGGCACCCCGTTTCCCAAGTCAGCACCCAGGCCCCTGGGGACCCTCAGGGTCTTCTGCCCTCCGTCCAGCAGCAGGGACGGGCAGGTGGCTGTGTGCACACACGTGTGTGTGTGTGTGTGTGTGTGTGTGTGTGTGTGTGTGTCTTCATTTATTCCCCTGACCCAGAAGAATAGGGCGGTGCACACGAAAAATGGGATCCATGAGCCAAGAGCTCTGGATTCTTCTTCTGAAAATCTATCTACCCTTAACTGGGGGGTGACGCTGGGCACCTTCCCCTCTCTGTGCCTCTGCTTCCCCACTGTACAATACCAGCGTCTCTCAAGGTCTCAGCTCAGTTTGGCAATGACGTCCTGCCGGGTTCTCCGTGACTCCGTCAGGGCTGTGATGTGCGTCCAATGTGTCACAAGGGGGAGCACGTCCTATGTCCCCAGCCTCCAAAAGCCACTTTCCAGAAGCTTCCACCACACACGGCTCCCAAAGAGGAGGATCCCAGCAGGTCCTGCTCTCTGGGTACTTAACATCAAGACTTGAGGGAGCAGCAGAGGGACAGCCGGGCAAAGGCTAGTGGGTGACAGCAGGAAGAGGGACCCCCACCCCCTGTGACCTGTGCAGCCCGGAGCTCTGGGTCCTCAGACTCTATGCAGACAGGACCTTGTCCTCTGATGAGTCCCCCCTCCGGGAGGCTCTGGACACTTTGGCAGCTTACTTCTGACTCCTGCATTCCCAACCACGGTCTCCATGTTTTGAATCCACTTCCTTTGGGTCCCCAATCCCTGGGCTTCTGCCCCCAACCCCAAGCTACTCATGGGCCCCCAACTCTAAGAAGCATCTTTCATTTGATGGATTTTACCCTGAGCTTGCCCGCTCGGTCTGGTCCTCTGGCAAACCCACGACTGTGGAGGCAAAAGGAGGGGTTCGTTCGGACCTGCCCGGGTGCCTCCTACAGCGAGGTGGTCCCGCCTCCCAAGACTTCCCGGGCCAGACGTTTAAAAGGTTCTTCCCAAGGGGGAGTTGAGAGGTATGCAGTAGGTGCTCACACAACTTGCTAAGAAACCAGTGGTCTGTGGGAGAGAGGGCGCCAAGCGGGGTCCCCAGGACGCAGTCAGAGTGCAGTGAGCTGTGGGATCTACATGACATACCCACCTCCCAGGATTGGATTTGGGGTCTCGGATGTGCCAGAAGCAGCAAGTAGGGTGTGAGGTGCCTACTCAAGGGAAATGTTTCCTTCCCAACACAACAAAGGGCTGTCCCTGTTCCCCCAGCTCCCTGCCTCGTCTGCATGGGCCCAGCCTGCCTCTCCCCAAGGTCACCACAGGACCTTTGCTCACCGGGGCCAGCCCCTGGGAGGGAACAGTGAATTCACGGAATGAAAACCGTGGTCTAGGCCACCCTGTGGCCATCCTCAGGGCCAGGTCAGCTGAAGACTCGGGCAGGAGTGGGGCCCGGTAGCCCCTGTCTCTGGAAGGACTGGTCCAGACAGCCCGATGCCCCCCCCCCCCAGCCCTTCTGCCCACCGGCCCGGCCCGGCCCAGCCCAGCCCCAGCAGGGCAGCTGTCCCAGGAGCCAGGCCCTCCCGCCCCATCCCTGGCCACAAACCTTTCCTCCCGGGGGTGCTGAGTGGCTTGGGGGAGGAGAATCCACTCTGATATTTCACTGTTTTTACAGAAATGTCAGTTTCTGCCAAAAGGGAAAAATGAAGATGGGAACAGCCTTTCTCCCCCCTGAGAATTGTTTTCTCTTCATTAAAGCCTCTGGTCTGGCCTGGCCGGTCACCAGTCCTGGGCCAGCAGAGCTCTTTCTCCTCCTTGGCTGAGCAAGCCCTCCCCCTCCCTTCTGGGAAAGCCCAGGGCCCCTCTGTTTGGATCAGAGACAAGGAAAAAGGAGGCAGAGTCAGGAGGATCCATGAACCAGAGGGGAGAGAAGAAAGGGAGGGCCAGGCAGGGACGACCCCAGACCACCACCCCCCACCACCCCCTACCCCCGGCACAGGGAGGCCACGCCCCATTGGACACACACGGTAGAGTTCCAGTTTTAAAAACCAGTCGGTGAGTTTCAATAGCCGCCGAGCCTCAATCATGGAGTGCGTCCCTCTTTCCTGAAGTCTACTCCCACCTCCCTGTCCTTGGAGACGTCCCCCAGATCCCCGCTCCTGCCTGCCACTGTGCTCACCACGAAACCCCGCAGAGCTGTGGGCGGTTTATATTCCCTTTCCGGTTTTCCTCTGACTCACACGCTGGGGTAGTGAGAAGGGGAAGCAGCTCTCGGAGGGGGGCCCTCCTCTGCCCCCCCCTTGGAAGATCCCAGGGTAGCTGGGTCTTCACTCCTGCTCCAGCTTGTGGCAGGATTGTGGCAAGTCCCCCTGCCCCCCAGGGCCCTGCCAGTCAAGCGCTCTGCCCATTCCTGCTGGGGAGGCTGTGTCTTCAAGCTCTGCTCTCTGCCACTTGGGAGGTCAGAAGAAGGGGTCGGGCAAGGCCCTGGGCCAACGTAAGTTGAAATGATGGTGCCTCCTCACGCAAGGAGATCCGCCACCTCCCACCACCTCCAGAGAACCCCGAGGAAGAGTGACAGAGGCAGGTGTGGCTTTACCTAAGGTGACGGAGAGGACACAGGACCGGAGATGCCCACGGTGGCCCGTCCTCCTCCCAGCAGCCCTTCCATTTCTGGGCTCCCCGACTGACTTCCCAGCACCAGCACCCAGTCTCTGTCTTGGCCAAGAGAGCTGCAGAGCAGAAGCACAGGGGAGCTCACCCCTCCCCCCCACCAAGGCAGCCCGCAGTCAAAACCCAGCAAGATTTGGTGGGGACGCACTCCAGCTCCCTCACTCCAGGGGGAGATGGCCCTGAGGTGCACTGTCTCCCACTCCTCCCTCACTTCCCTCCTCCCTCATCCCCCACTGTCCTGTCCAGGCTCCTGGGGACCACTTCCCAGATACACCACTCAGACAAGAACTTCAGTCAAGGTCTGCTTCAAAGCGTTCCAAAATAAGATGGGGAATGACAATGCCATTAGCACCCCCTTTCTCTGCCCCCATTCACTCAAGCCTCACAAATAAGGGAACTGGTCGGTGGTCAGTGCACTCCAAGTCAACAGTGCAATGGGGCTGCCTAAGAACTCTGATACCGTCTCTGGCTCCATTATTAAAGGTATTGTCTCCTAAAGAAGGAAGGTGATCATAACCCACTGTCCTCCACGCTGGCCTGAACTCCTGGCCTATTATTTAGTTTGGGGTGGAGGGAGGTGTTTGTGCAGAGAACAAACCAAGTTCATGTGAACTAACCGGGAAGGGAAAGGACCTTGAACCCATATACTTTGAAAAATGGTTAGGACTTCAGAAGACAAACTCGGGGTGAAGCAAGAATTCTGAGGTACTTGTGCTGCTCGAAGAAAATAGACCATCCATGTGGCCCCAGGGACTAAAGTAAGGTGAGTGGCAATGAGATCCAGGAATACAGGTTTTCAGCCTTATATATGAGAAAATACGGTAGCAGACTCAAAGCCAGCATTGGCTGTCATTGAAAAGTACTGAATTCCCCATCCCTAGAGGCATTCAAATACTGGAAAACCAGAGTTGGGGGGGTTCCCCCAGCCAGTTTATAGCTCGGCACCGCGGATCACCTAACAGGTTACTGCCTCTGTGAGCTGATCTTTGATAATATTCACTGAATATTTACCCAGACTGGGAGGCTGAGCACAACATGCAGAGAGGAGGGTCGAGGGAGCAGCCCCTCTATTTTTTAAATGTTATTTACTTGAGAAAGAGAGAGAGAATGAGCATGAGCAGGGGCAGAGGCAGGCAGAGAAGCAGACTCCCTGCCAAGCAGGGAGCCCGATGTGGGGCTCAATCCCAGGACCCCAGGATCATGACCTGAGCCGAAGGCAGACGCTTTAGGATTGAGCCCCCTGGACGCCCAACAGCAGCCCCTCTGTTATGAGCAGATGGCTGGACCGTTCCCCACAGAGGGCAGCTTACACCCGTATCTATTACTCCGTAACCTTGCTCTCTGGGGGGATCTCAGCCCCCTCCCC
>CM053619.1:44380938-44405445 GCA_028646535.1 Procyon lotor
GGAACAGGACCAGGCCTGGATGGAATGATGCGCGCCGGACACAGGTGCTGGCGGCCCACCACTGCAGACCTGCTAACCGCCCCGGATAATCGCTTCCAAACAGTTAACAGTTGATTTTACGGCATGAGAATTTCACCTCCCTTTTAAAAAGGCAGATTTCCAAGTGTTAGCAGGCAGTAAAGGCCTATCTTTTCCAAAGGAGATTCTCTCCTTCACGCCATGCAAGGGAAAGAAAAAGCCTTGTCCACAGCCTTCTGATCTCCCCGGCACCTTGGCCGGCGGTCCCTGGCGGGGTGCCCCAGCCATCCCCGACTGCCCACAGGAAGGCGGTGGGATCCGTGTCAGTGGCTCGCGCTGCCATCAGTCACAGGTTCTTCAACAACAGATCCTTCTTTTCTCCCTGATCTGGAGGCTGGAATTCCAAGATCAAGGGGCCTGTCTCCAAATATCCTGAAGCGCTGGGAATTAGTGCTTCCCTGTGTGGATTTGGGGACAATCCAGCCCATTGCCATGTCCCTGTTGACTGAGGAGAAGGAGGAGGTGTGGAAAAGTCAACTCAAGTCATGGAACTGGTGGGAGGCAGGGCAGACCAAGAACTCAGGAACCTGATCTCTGGGCAGGTCCTTTCCTCCGTGCTCACCACCCCGAGTGGCGTGGGTGACCACAGGGTCCTGGCTGCTATCCTGAAAACTGCTGGTAGGAGCAAAGTCACCCGCACCCACTGGACTGAGTTTCAGCAAGTGGGTCGACGTGGTCCCAGCTCCTTGCTGCCACCGACCCCATTGCATTTCCCTCTTCATCCAACCCCCTGGCCGGACTGCACCAACGATCTAGCATCTGGGGAGGGACTGTGTGATCAACTAATTAAATCTAATGAATGATGTGTCCACAGACCCGGCGGAAAGCACCCACAGGGAGAAAGCACGCCCTGAGCCCAGACAGAGTTCTACCTGGAGAGATGGATAAATGCGGGGGAGCGCTTGGAATTCAGAGCTGGGTCTTTGTTTCACGTCTTCTCCAGGCATCAGAGAGATTAATTTGTTAGAGTAAACAGACTTCAAACCGGGATTTAGTCTCTGAGCGTGTGCACCTGATATGGCGGTGCTGGCTCAGACCGCCCCAAGCCTTCATCACTCTGCAAGTGGATGAAGGAGCCGGCAGAGAGCAGCCGGCGGGGGAGGGGCGAGATGCCCACAGAAGTGCGAAAGGCTCAGCCACAGCTTACGCCTGCCTGGCCCTCCCGCAGTGGCCCTCAGGGCAGCTCTTACATCTTGGGTCTTGAGCACACTGGCCACCACCACCACTGAGCTTCCTCTCCCAGGCAACTCCTTTACTCCTACGGAACCCGGCTGGACCATCTGAGCCTCCCCATCTTCCCATGGGCACCCGGCGCCCCTGCCACCCAGTACAGTTGACCAAATGCTCAATGAATGAATGAATGAATGAATGAATGAATGGGAAGCCTTGGCTGCTTAACAATGAGCCAGTCCAAAGGGAGTAGTGGGAGTTTACAACACATCATCAGAGAAGGCTCCTTGGCTCATGGGCTCGATAACCAGTCCCCATCACCCTGCAGGGCATTATTTTGGGTAAATGACTACCACCTGGCCACGTGATCTGGATGGCCTGGAAAGGGGCTACAGGCCGTGGTGACAGAAGAGACACAGTTCCCATCTGGGCTGCCGCCCGCTCTGTCCCTTGATGTAAATTACTGCTCAGAGGGTCTCCCTAGCACCCTATTTGATGGTAATCCCCGAAGGATAAAGAGCCTTTCAGGAAATGGGTCGAGTTCTTCTGTTCAAACTTATCTTCACATGCACAGCAAAGGAAACAAGACGAAAAGGCAACCTACTGAATAGGAGAAGATATTTGCAAGTAACATATCTGATAAGTGGTTAATATCCGAAATATATAAAGAATGTATACAACCCAACATCACCAAAAAAACAAACAATCCAATTTAAAAATAGCAGAGGTCCTGAGTAGACGTTTTTCCGAAGACGCACAGATGGCCAACAGACACACAAAAAGACACTCAACATCACTCATCATTAGGGAAATGCAGATTAAGGCACAATGATCTATCACTTAACACCTATCAGAATGGCTAGAATAAAAAACCCAAGATACAAGTGTTGGCGAGAATGCGGAGAAACAGGAGCCCTCGTGCACTGTTGCCGGGCAGGCAGACTGGTGCAGCCACTGCGGAAAACAGTACGGAGGCTCCTCAAAAAATTAAAACAGAAATACGCATGATCTAGCAATTCTACTACCAGGTGTCTACCCCAAGAAAACAAAAATACTAATTTGAAAAGACAGGCGCGCCCCTGTGTCGATTGCAGTATTATCTACAATAGCCAAGATCTGGAAGCAACTCCAGTGTCACCGACTGGTGAATGGATAAAGAAGATGTGGTGTATAGATATGTGATGGAACATTACTCAGCGATTAAAAAGAAAAGGGAAATCTTGCCATTTGCAACAACACGGATGGACCTAGAGGGGATAACGCTAAGCGAAATAAGACAGGTAGAGAAAGACAAATACCGTATGATTTCCCTTTTATGTGGAACTTTTAGAAAAATGAACAAAGGGAAAGAGAGAGAAAGAAACAGACTCCAAACTCTCCTAAACAGAGAACACACTGGTGGTTGCCAGAGGGGAGGTGGGGGAGGGGGGAATGAGGGAAATCGACAAACTGGGGAAAATGTATCTTTAAATGACTAGCGGGAGGGGAAATGTTGCAGACACTTTAGGAAGCAATTTAGGGCAGCTGTTTCGGAGGGAACCAAAATGCAAGCTGCTCTCCCAAGCTGGGGCTGAGCCACCGCCCGCTCAGCACCGGGGGACAGGGGCAGGGGCGACCACAGCGAGCTGGGGCCAGAGGGTTAAAACCCTCATCTCTTCCCCAGCACAGAGGCTGAGACCTAAAAGGGCAAATAAACTCCTCTTTGGAAAGTGGTAATTTAAAAAAAAAGGTCTCGGCAGAGGCAGACTCGGGGCCCCTCTGTGATCTCTAGGAATTAAACGGCACCTCTGCCGGTATCCAGCGGCAGACATTCCGTGCCCGGCGTCCAAGTCCAAGGCGGGCAGGAAAGCTCAGCTACAGAGGGTCAGGAGCAGCCCCCAGGCCCACTACGCCCTCCAGGCGGGTCAGAGCGCCCCCAACACAGAGGCCCCTGTATTTCCTTCCCTTTGGACTTGCCACACTGTTCCCTTCCCTGCAGAGCGCGAACTCCTGAAGGCGGGAGTACGTGTCCCTTGCTCACCACCTTATCCCTCAAGCTCAGCCGAGTGCCAGGCCCCTGGTGGGCACTGGAACTTGCTTGTGGAATAAATGAACTTTCCCCCATGGGGAAAACTAAGCCTGGTGGCATATCATGAGCCTGGGACCCCCACGAGACACAGAATGATGGCCGCTGAGAGCACGACGTACCCCCCCCAACACCCACCGCTGTCTGTCCGCACACCTACTCCCCTGGCAGCTCAGGATCCGAGCTGGCTCGCCCGGCCAGAACAAGGTGGGGGTGGGCGCCCTCGGTCAAGGGCTCAGGAAGCCCGTGGGTGACCGGGAAATGAAGGGGCTCCTGGGTCTGCTTCTGAGACTCTTGCCTAAGGAGTGAGGCCGGCGGCTAAGACTTGGTCTCCCAACTTGGAAAGGGAGGATCCAGGATTTCTGGATCTTGTCTCATATGCGTATGTGGGGACCCTTTCAGAAAAGAATATAAATATCTTACTCGTACACATTCTACAAAATGCTATGATAAGGGCACTCCTTGCTGGCCACTGCCCAGGGCTCCGTGATGGCCCTGGGAAATCCAACCTGGACCACGCTCTCTGGGTGCCTCAAGCCTCCCTCACCTCACACTCTGCTGGGGACCCCGCACAGGGCCACCTTGGGTAAGTCACTGCTCTGTGCCTCAGTTTCCCCACCCACGAAATGGGTACAACCTTGTTGCCTGTGTCATAGGCTTGTGGGGACATGTAAAGGAGTTGACACAAGGAAGGGGTGTAGTCCAGGTCCGGGCGCTTGGTGAGGATACTGGAAGGTGTTGCTAGAAGCTGCGGTTTTTCTTGAGGCTCTGCATCCCTCCTGGGTCAAATGGAAAGTCGCTGCTCTCCGTAACTTTTTTCTTTTTAAGATTTTATTTATTTGACAGAGACACAGTGAGAGCGGGAACACAAGCAGGGGGAGTGGGAGAGGGAGAAGCAGGCTTCCCGTGGAGCAGGGAGCCTAATGCAGGACTCGATCCCAGGATCCCGGGATCATGACCTGAGCCCAAGGCAGATGCTTAACGGACTGAGCCACCCAGGTGCCCCAGATAAAGACCTCTTTAAAAACCATAACCACAGGGGCACCTGGGTGGCTCAACCGGTTAAGTGTCCGACCCCTGGTTTGGGCTCAGGTCATGATCTCCGGGTCGTGAGCTGCAGTTCGGAATGGGGCTCCGTGCTGGGCGTGGAGACTGCTTAAGATTCTCTCTGTCCCTCGGCCCCTCACCCCCAGCTTCCTCCCTAAAAAATAAATAAACAAAGGGTCTCTATCTTATACAGACACACAAAAAGGTTGTCTTTTTTTTTCTTAAATTACCCACCTCATCTTTCTTGCAAACCTTGCTCCTGCTTGTGCATTTTTGCTTACACCTTGGAAGTCAGTAGTCTTTGCTTAAGTAACACAATTAACACAGATAAGTAAAAAGTGTAAGTGTCTCGGGCACACCTGATCTATCTCTGCTACTCCAGGAAGAACCTGACCGATGACTCGTGAACCTCCACCCTCCCTCCCACGGCTGCATTTCTGTGAAGTATCCAGAATGGGTGACTCTACCCCCGCGCCCCCCCACCCCCGCCCCGGCACCCGCGGAGTGCTGGCAGAGCGCCCAGAAAGACCCAATCAGAATCAACCCTCCCAGGCCCCCACGAGGCGCCCGCCTCCCACCAGGGTCATCACCCTCAGCCGAGGATGGGTCCACGCCCTCCCTTCCTGCCCCACTCCGGGCCTCAGCCACCAGGCCCTGCTCTGGGCTGGAGAGCAGGTAGGGAAGGGGCACGCACCGGGGCAGACCCAGGGCGGCCACGCTGGCAGAGGATGTCCCCACTCTCTCAGCGCCCAGCCCCGTCCCGGACCCCAGCCTTCCAGGCCTACCTCCCCCCATCACGGGGCTGGGCCAGCCTGGCAGCACCCAGGGCTGGGGTGCTGTCAGACCCGGGTGGACCCAGCGCTTCCTCTGGGACATCTTGGGCACATTCCTCGCCACCCTGGCCTGTTTATGCTTATGACAAATGGAAAAGATAACCGAATGTCGCTTAGGCCTAACTGGGACATGCCGCAAAGCGCCCTCCCCGGGCCGGCACTCCCCAGTCACCAGCCCCTTTCTCTCCCTGGGCCAGCACGGCCCTCTGGCTGGAGCTCCGGGGGCAGCAGGGAGCTGCTGAGAAGTCGGGCCAAGCTGCAGCCCACGGGGCTCCCCGCCGTGCGCGGCAGCTTCCACGGCCCCCAGCTCCTGGGCGCCACACGCACCACCCCCCCCCCGCCCCCTGAGCCCCGGCCTCCACTCATCAGTGATGGAGAGGCCCAGACTGCGGAAGCAATCCAGGCTGGCTCCAGGCTGGCCACGCTGACCACATCCTCACGCCAATTCTGCCAGAAACACCAGCCTGTGGTTGGGAAGAACGGCCATTATGGTTTCCAGAAAATTCCTCCGAGCAGGGAGAAGCTGTTTGCCATTCCTGAGGCCTCTCCAGTCAGTCTGAATGCGGTTTTCCAATTAAGCTGGGACTGCTCCCAGATCTCTGCTTGAAACAACCACCTCTCCGCTTTCCCTCTAAAGAAACAAAACCCTCCAGAAGGGCACACCCCTCCCTTTTATTTGGTTTAAAACGACCTCTGGGTGTTTTTTCCTGCTTACCCAGGTGGTGTGCATTGTTTCGCCCAGGAGCGCTGGTGGGAGGGCACCTGGGGGGTCAGAAGTCCAGGGTGGGGTGGGCCTGCTCCCCAGGTTGGGGACTGCACAAGGAAAACCAAGCCTGGGGAAGGAAGACAAGTCCTCCTCTGGGCCAGACCAGTGAGATTGCACTTGGGAATTCTTAACTCTGCCTCTCAGGTCAGGAACGTGGGGAGAAGGCTGAGGACCCCGGGCCGGCTCTGAGATCCTCAGCCCAAGTGAGGTGTCAGCTTCAGGGGTAGATGTGACCTCTAGGTCACATGGGGGGCCAAGAGAGGGAAGAGAAATGGTCAGAGGCCTGGAAGGAGATGGACAGGAGGAGGAGGAGGAGGAAAGAGGCATGCCGTGGGCCAGCCAGGTCCCGTGGCCAGAGAGGGCCGTTTAGATGAGGTCTCCGAGGTCCACCAGGCCTGCCACCCATGTCACTGACCGCCAGGATGCATCGAGCCCGCGTGTTTGTGTGTGTGCGCACGCATGCACTCACCCCTGCGTGTGCAGGGGACAAGAGACAACATTTAGAAGCTCCTCCTTGAGGAAGCTGACTGTGAAGGAGGAGACGGAGGGGACTCGTTCAGTGTGCATCACTACTTAACGGGTTCCTTCCCCCCTCCCCCCTCCCCGCCTGTGAGCCTAACCCCCCACCCGGGCTTCACGGCCCCCTCAGGGGATCTGCCAGTGACCCCGATGGTGAGGGGAGCAGCCCTTGCAGTCGGAGCCTTGGCCAGGGTCCCTGCCACGTAAGTCCTGGACCTCAGTCTCCACCTCTCTTAAGTGGGGCTCGTGATACTCAACCTGCCAACGTTTCAGGGCTATGGCTGGAAATAAACAAAATGAGGGCTGCGGAAACTATCAGGGGAAAGGCCAGTGCAAGGGATTATCACGACTCTCCAAAGAGAGGAGGGGGTGGGGGTCCGGGGGCTCCAAGACTTCCTCAGTGGGCACAACACATTTACATACAATTGACCCAGGAAGGTCAAGGTTGTCGGCAGGGCTTTGAATCTCAGCACCAACTTGAAGAAACCCCCCAGGGTGGCTCAGACCGGCCACGGGCCACCGAGAGCCTGCCCGGCCTTCGGCCCCTGTGAGGGCTCCTCAGATTTGCGGGTACATCGAGGGCTGCTTCTGAGACCCAAAACGATGGCTATTCCAGAGCATTTGCCAGAGAAGTCGGCACCCACTCTGTTGATCATAATCTCATTTTCTGCCTCTAACATCTGTAGCTGAAAATCAGTGCTGCCTCCTGGGGTAGGGGAGCGAGCACCAGAAAATGAGGCTGAAAACATCATAAAGTATAAAAAAAATAATCACGAGCACCTTTCTCCCCCTGACCTGCAGGCAGTGGCCTGAACTGAGGTGTATACCACCTGGGGGGGGCAGGGGAAGGGGGGTGAGCCACAGAAAGGGGGAAAATAAATAAAATGGCACATCGTGCTCGGAGAGCAGCCACCGCGGCCAACCAATAGCGGCGGAGCAGGCGCTCCTGATGGAGGCAGCTTTCGGGCTTTCCAGTGGTTTCCATGGCACCCAGACAGCTCTCCTTCAGCTCACCTTGTGTCACCGAGCCAGAGGAGAAATGGAGTAAGTGTGACAAATATGCTGATAAGCGAGAAAGTCGCGGGTGTGTATGTGCATATGTGCGTGTGTGTGTGAAGAAGGGGGGCGGGGCAGAGCCAGGGTGTTCCTCTAGAATAGGTGACCTTGGTCATTGCCTGGGGCTCCGAGGGCATTTCTGGGAGCCAGACCAACCGAAGTCTGATTTGGGGAAATCCATGGACTCAGACACCTGCTGAGGGGGTTTGGAGGGTTAGGTGCCCGGGACCCCTTGCCGTGGGCGGTCAGGTCCTTCGCAGCAGGTGGCTCGGGAGTGCGGAACTCTGAGCCTTTCTCAGCGTCAGAACCCCTGGGAGAAGGAGGTGTGCAAACCACCCTCCCCTGCCACGAGCCTGACTACCCTCCACCTGGTGGTGTTTTCTCTTGCATTCATTCCACAAATCCTGCGCGCCTTCTCGGGCCGGGCTCAGGACTGGGCTGTGGGCAGAGCGTCTGGCCGGACTGGCCACGCACCACCGCTCCCTCTGCGCACCGGGCTCAGCAGACGGGCGGGCTTGCCCTGAAATCTCGCCACCCCCACCCCCCCCCCGCCGTGGCGCCTCCACTTGCCTGCCATTCAGAACAGACCCCGGTGGCAGTAAGCTGCTGGAAAGGCTTCCAGGGTCTCCCTTCTCCCTTTCACCTGGTTCTCTCTCCCTTTTTTGTCTTCTGTTTAAAAATGCTCTTTAATGATGGGAAAGTTAGCATGAAAGAGACAGAAAATGAGGCTCGGAAAGGATGTCCGATGTACAGCGATGTGGTAACAGGCCAGAGGCTCTTCCTCTGCGAGCCCAGCAGCGGGGAGCCGGGCCTGCCCTCGCCCCTCCTGCCAGCAGAGGCGGGCCATGGGTCAGGGTGGGCTTCTGGCCTCATGGCACCAGGTGAGATCAGGACCATGCGAGACCAGCATCTGCTGCTGGGTCCCTGTGGGCATCTGGTGCGTCACCCTAGGGCCCCCGAGTCAAAGTCTCCATGAGGTGTGCCCCTTCTCTACCCAGAGCCTCAAGCTGCCTCTCCCCGCTCCTTTCCACCGGGCACCTGGCCATGTGTCCCACCGCCCTCGGGAAGAGCCAGCTGGGCACCTGCCAAGGACTCCCCCAGGACCCCAGCTCAGCAGCCCTCTGGACTGAACCCCCAGGCCCCCTCACTTACCCACAGGAAGATACCAGGGCCCTGGTCTACAAAGGAGCCAGCTAGAGAGAGCAGCGCCGGGTCTGCCTTCCGGGACAGGGGACTGGCTGCCCCCAGGCAAGGGGTCTGGGCCAACGTGCCCCCAGGGTGAGGGGGCTGCTAGAGCTTATTCCCCTGGAAACAGTGGAGGGGGTGGCACAGGCAAGCCCTGGGGTGCGAGAGAAAGGCTGGATGGCCCCGTGGTGCGAGGATGGGCTCTACAACCAACATGGCTGGGCTCACATCACACCAAGTTAGCTTCCCGCTTATTAACCGCGGGGCGCGGCCTGTCCCCGTTTTCCTGTGCATCCCCTCGGGGGCGGGAGGGGAGTAGCACCGTCTCCCTGGATCGCTGCCCAGGTACCATAGGTAAGGCACTTAAAACAGGGCCCGGCTAATGGAAGGCACAGGGCAGAAACCTGGGCACAGAGGCACGAAGCAGAGCCCTGCGTTCTGCCAGACCCTGCATGAGCCCCCGCCCCCACTGGCAGAACACGAGGTTGGAAGATGGGTATTTCCCCCACAGTCAGATCCAGGGAGGCAGAACCTCCCAGGAATGTCCCTGTCCCCAGGGCCCCGGGCCTCCTCCTCTGGGACTGAAGAACCACGCGGGTTGTGGGGTCGGGGCTGAGCTGCTGCCCCAGGGTCACCCCACTCTGCACAACTCCAGGGGGGGCCACATCCATCCATGGGACACCGTGGCCTCTTCCACATGGAAGGCCAGCCCTATAGGAGGCAGGCCGAGGCCCTTTGTGCACTGGAGGCTGTGTAAAGGCCCGGAGGATGAGCCCAAGAAGGGAGCAAGGCAGATGGGGGACACAGAGTACTTGGGAGCCTGCTTTGCCAGCAGGGCCTAGCCTGGGGGGACGTGGGTTTTCCCTTCTCCTGGAGCAGGGTGGCCTGCCTCTGTCCTCAAGACCGAAAAGGGACTGGGAGAAACAGCTTACCGTACTCCTGTTCCACACCATCTCACACCCTACCTCTAAGACCGGTGACTCCCAGGGCTACGGGTTCCCTGCGCCCCAAGCCCCCACGACAAGGGCAGGAGCTGCTGGCCCCCCAAGTGACGATGCAGGTTCCTCCCTGTCTCTGTCCCAGGCTGACTTCTGCTTAGCCCCAGCACCGGGGAGATGGCAGCCAGCCCTCACAAAGCCTCCCTGCACTGAGAGAAGACAGACAGGAGGACAGACGAGGGGTTGGGGGGAGAGGGGGCAAGGCTATGCTCCTTCCCGTGGTGGGGGAGGGGCGCTACAGGTGGGGAGGTCACTGGTGAGAGCAGTGACAAGAGACATGGATAGAGGGTGTATGCAAGTGTACGTGTGTGCCTGGACACATGTGTGCTTACGTATACAGACGTGAGCATACGGGGGCACGCCCACGCGCGGGTACATGTAAATGCAGCGTGCTCCAGCCAGTGGGAGTGTGGATGCGTGCAAATGTGCGTGCGTTTGTGTCTGGGCACACGCACGTGTGTGCGAGGCGGGAGGGGGGGCGGGAGGAGAGCAGAGCCGAACAGAGAGCCCTTCTGCCCGCAGAGCCGACCAACGGGGCAGGAAGTCGGAGCTGCTGGCTCCTTCTCGGAAGCCGGCACACGGCGGGGGCATGGTGACTTGTGGTGCCCGCCCAACAGATCGCGCAGGGCATGGGTGCCTCCCGGTCCAGGATGTGCCCCCCCACGGCCCCCTCCAGGCCAGCACGCCCCACCCCCAGGCTCCCGAGGGGGCTTCTCTCAACATGGGCTTGGTTCTCCTCACCCAGGAACAAGGGGATCTCCTGCCTGTTTCTTCAGGCTGAGTGATGTAAGCTGTTTTTCTAGTGTTCTGCCAGAGAACCTTCCAGGCCTTCATTTGTCTAAACGCAGAGGCCTTTGGGGACGAGCTTAGCTGGCTTACTTCCGCCCGGCGTCTTGCAGCCGTCCAGGCCGGTGCCGCCTCCAGACCGCCGGGAGCCAAGAACCAGGCCCGACAACAGGAGACGGGGACCGGAGACTTCCTCAGACCAGATGCGCCCGTGGCCGTGTCCGGGGCTGAGCCCAGTCACACCCGAGACCATGGAAGACCCCGGGACACCAGCCGGGTCCCTGCTCCGGAATCTGCAGCCTGAGTGTGCGACGGCCCGGACACATCCAGCGATGAGCGGACAGCTGACCTCACCAAGGGACGCCCCCGCTAGGCCCTTCTCCTCCGGGCTCTTGAAGGGTCCTGGCAGCCCGCTCTGGGCGTTGTCACGTCAAGGTCAAATTCTCCCTGGGTGAGCCTTCCCAGTCAGATGTCTGTGCCCCAGGAGGCCCACCTGCACTATCCAGGCCCCCAGAAGGGGTCTGGGAGTCACGGCACGCCCAACTCAGGGTCTCGTGGGGACCAAATGTGCCCCTCACCCAGGCCCTGGCCTGGAGCAGACCCCCTTCCTTCCTAATCTGGACCCCAAAACGGGCCCAGTTCCTCTCTCCACGCCCCTTCCCTCACCTGGCTCCAGACTAGGCACTCGGGGCCGTGCAGACCTCAGTCTATCTCTGCCCTCCCCTCCGTCTCTTCCCTCTGCAGGGATCTCTTGCCCTATCCTTCAGGAAGCGATGGAGAGTGTCCTCTCTCCTGGATTCCTCTCTTGTTCCCAAGTCAGGCTTGGGTGCCACCCCTGGGGGCCTCCGTCCTGCCCCAAACATCCACGAGCACAGCCCAGACTGTGGTGGGCTGGGATTACCCCTCACCTGCCTCACAGGGGTACCATCCCTGGGAGGAAGGGAGCCCAGAGCGGAGCGGGTCGCATGCTCGTCACCCAGCATGCAGTGCGCGTCCGTGATGCACACGTGGCATGAGCTGGTCTCCCGGGCGCAGAGCTAGACCCCACCCTGGGGCCAGTGACCCCAACTGATGCGACCGAGGCGAGACTGGGAGCCCCCTCCAGAGAGTTGCGCGGAGAGCGACCCATCTTCCGGCCCCACCCCCACCCTCCAGCTCCCCCCTCCCCGGCCCCCCCAAGCAGTCCCCACCACCTCCTGATGCAGACTCATCAGCTGTTGCCATGGAGACCAGCCCGCAATCAGCTCGGTGCCCTCCCACTGCACGGGGCGGGCAGAGCAAAGGGGGCAGCCAGCCGCACACAGAGAAAACCTGCCCGGAGAGGGGGTGCCCAGCTCCGGACTCACACAAGCCGGGGCTCGGGGTCAGCACCCGCCCGCCCACACTGCCCTTCCCACCACTGGGTGACCCCGGGCGAGTCACTGCACCTCCCCGAGACACGCAGAATCTGAGGGATGAGATGAACCACACCAGGCAAGGGTCATCAACGTGTCCTTTCGGGGTGTGGGCCGTGACATTAGCTGTCTTTTTCCAGAGTTTCTGTCCCTTTGGACTTTATGTCCAATTCCCCCACTCAGGTAGGACCGGAGGAAGGAGACTGCAGTCCCCACTGGCAGGAAAAGACTGTGACATGCGCCTCCGGGGCCACAAATGTGGGAGCCACACCGGCCACTTGCTGGATAACGAGTAAAGCCACTCAGGGCAGCAGCCCTCCCTCGAAGGACATCACTCGGCATCAAACTCACCTGATGGCCTCTGAGTCTCCCTAGAGTAAGGTTGGGGCAGGAGGTGTCCCCTGGTCGCCTTATTGCTCTACATGGAGCCCATTTCTGGGGACAGCTGAAGATCCCTGAGCCCGCAGAGGACCTGGGGACAGGAACGTGTGGAGATGCTGTAAGTGGCCCGGGGCCCCGAAGAAGCCGGCTCTCCCCGGCAGCCCAGGCTGGCTCAGATCCCACGTGGAGCTGAGCACCGCGTCTCAGGCAGGCCTGCGGGAGCCCTGGTACAAAATTCCGCCTCCCACCTCCCTTTCCAGAATGTCAGTCCAGCCCAGCTGCTGGGTTTTTGTCTGCTGGGAACGGCCCCCTTAGTCGGAGACAGGAAATGGTCCCTTTTGTTAAATGCTAGATGGACGGATGGATGGATGAACGGACGTCTACAAGAACTAGAGGAAAGCGGCAGCTGAGGGAGTCCTTCTCAGAGCAAAGGCCCACAGACATCATGAGAGTGGGTGGGGGCTGGGCAGTCTCTAGGAACCAGGATTCCGGGGCCCAGATCTCTGAACACTTCTCCGGGGGCGCTGGGGGCAGAGAAGGGGGGGGCCCACAGCTCTGCGCCTTAGTCGCTTTCCCCTGGAACTCTCCAGACCCTGAAAGGCAGGACTACGTCCCTCACCCCCAGGCAGGAATCCTCACCCCAGACCGACCTGTCCCCGTGCCCACCCGCCCTCCCCACGGACTCCCAGCTGTCACCGCAGACGCAGCACCGTGTCCTCACCTCGCTGCTCCACCAGTCGAGGCGAAATGAAGGAAGGATGGCTACCAACAGGTTGCCCCATGTGGGTCTGCCTGCGAACGCGCTTCCGTAATACCTGAACACAAAGGCCGAGGGTCAGAGGGCCTCTTGTGCGCCTCATCGATCTGGAAAACGCCAAACAGGAAGTTGGAGGAAGTTTAGAGGAAAAGCGACTAAATACAGTTTGGGGCAAGGATAAAAAAAATAGATATTGCCCTACCCTCTTGGAAGGCCCGCTAGCTCTCAAAGAGCTGTACTTGGCCCCACAGTGAGCTGTGCGGAGCGTCCGGTTACCCCATTTCACAGAGCAGGACCCCGAGGCTCGAGCAGTTGTGACTTACCTGTGCATGGGCGTGTGGGGAGCAACGCGAGGCTGTCCTTCGGAGAACTGCGAGCCTGACTCAGTTACCCTTACTGAGCCCTGTGCCTCCGCCGTTTCACGATGCTGCCGGGTCTGTTTACCGTGAAAACCGACATCGGGGGCGAGCGGCAAGACCGATGGATCGTATTTGCTCTCTGCTTACGGCTCCCCAGAAGCAGACCATCTTGGAAGTTCGTGTTGTAATTCTCTTCAAGGCATTTGCAGACCCTCGCTGGAAAAGGGCAGTTTCTGGAATGAGAGCAGCCGCTGCTCACGACCCCGGACGTGCGGCTCAGGAAGGACCCACAGACCAGGACAGACTGAGCTGAAACAGGGAAGGTTTTCACAGCCGCCAAGCAAGTGTGCAGCTTCGTGTCCCAGGACGAGGAGGAGGGACGCTGGCCTGGTCTGGTCTCCTGACGTCTCCCCCTTCAGCTGTGAGCATGCGAAGAGCTAGCTGGGGCTCCTGAGCCGTCCAGGTTGGGTATTCGCAGAGAGGGAGCAAAGAGAAGGACTTTGCCGGTCACTCTTGGAGCCCCCATGGGGCCTGAGGTTCGGGGGCCGCACAGTCGGGGAAAAGGTTGCTCAGGACCCCGAGAGATGATCCAGAGGATAAGGGGGAGCATAGCTCTGGGGGAGCAGTGGGGCATCCCGCTTCCTCAAGGTCCCCTTCCCATCCTCTCCACCCCACACTCTAAAGACCACCCCCCAGGATATCTCTGGCCTCCCCCCTACTAGAAAGGCATGACTGAAGCTAGGGACTATCTAGGGACACTGTCTTCCCATCTCCAGCACCTAGCAGCCTTCCTAAGCCATGGCAGCCTCTCAGTGTTTGTTGAGTGAATGAACGACCTATGAACGAGTCAGCTAGTGCTACGATAATACTGCGTAACAATCCCCCAAATCTCAACTACTCAGAGCAGAAACCACTGACCTATTTTCTTCTCCATGGGGACAAGCCCACAGGGGCTCTTCCAGGACCAAGCATCTCCTTTGGGGACCAGCAGCGACAGGGAGCCCATTCTGCTCATGGCGAATAACAGAAACCCAAGAGCCCTGTCACGAGTGCACATCTGAAGCCACTGCCCGGGCCACACCCACAAACACACCGCATGTGGCCACGGCCAGCATCGATGGGCTGGGGCAAACGGTGCGCCCGCTCCAGTGGAGGGTGCCCCAAAGTCACCTGGCAAAAGACGCAGATGTGAAATTCTACATAGAGAGGGAAGGAAGAATTCTGGAACCTAGCATCAGATCTGCCACAAAGCCAAGGATGGAAACAAGGGCAGAGCTCCGCATCCCTCGCGGGCTCGTTCAGACAGGATGTGCGGAAATCACCGAGAAGTAAAAAGCGCCGGTTACATGCTATGACACGGCAATGTCGTGAAGAAATGTCCCATCCACTGCACAGCACAGTCACCATAAAGAGACCTCATTCTTGGAGAGAGGAGTGGGGTGCTGGGCAGAGGGACCCAACTCACAGCGGGACCGGAGCTGCATGCGGCTTGTTAACAGGGCTCTAACAAGCCCCCTGAGCCAGCGGTCCTCAGAGGATGGCCGTGGGCGGGCCCGGGGCGCCGGGCTGGTATCACAAAAGCTGTTAAGATAGAGAACGTATGGGGGTATCATCAACCCTCCCAGCCCCGTGTCAGCATCTCCCCAGATTCGGGATAAGGGTGACCAGCCCCACATTCAGAAGGCTCCTGCCTCCCCCTTCCAAGGCACGCACACATGTGCACGCACACACCTGCACACACACATGTGCACGCACAGACCCTGCCCCCCAAAGAGGCTCATTTCAAAGATGTGGGTACGCTGAGTCACTGACCTCAGAGCCGCTTTGGTGGGGTGGCTGGAAATCAGGACAGGCTCCCTCTGGTCCCGGTGAGACTCCTGGGGAAGGAAGGAAGCTCCTACCAGCCCTGCTTGTTTCCAGAAGTTTGCGCGTTTTCTAGTTTCCATTTTTTTTTTCTCCTTTCCAAAGCTCCACTCACCCAAGAGAATAATGTAAACACTTAGGATGGCATTTTAATCGTCCCAGGGGCATTGATCATTATTATGAATTTGCAATAGCTGAGTTAAGAATGTTTGACAGTGCAATCACGCAGTGCTCTATACGTTGTGAAATCTTACACGCCTGGTGGTGCTTTTATTCTCCGAGCACTTTCTCCTCTGCTGTCTCAAAGGGAAGGAGTCACTCTCCCAATTAGGGTGATTGGAAGACAGGGGTCAGGAAGAGTCAGAGAGCTTGCCAACCGGGCGGTGCCGCCAGGAGGGATCGGAACCCAGGGGCCTTCTCTTCTCCCTGCTAGAATTCCCCAGGCTTCATCCCCATCTCTGCCAACCCCGCCGCCTGAGACTCCAGGTCCCCCCCTCACTCCCCAGATCCCGCCCCGTCCCACCTGAGCCGCCTCGGGGGGCCGAAGGGGCCTGCGGGGTGCAGCCTGGTCCGCACCCACCACATGGATGCCATAAGGACAGGCTGTGGGTCACCGCGGAGACCAGATACGTCTGAGGCCCCCAGACTGGCCTGGGGTCCGGGTGGGGGTGCCATCATTCGTGCTTCCTGGGCGGGCACCCTGCCTGGGCCTCCCTCCGGGCCCGCCTGCCCCAGTGCCATTTGCCACTTCTCTACCTTCTGCAGTCGCTGGCCCTTCCCCTCCCTTCCCTGTGGGAATCAGCCTCCAGCTCCAAGGGAAGCGTTTCAGGGCAGGCTCACCTCCCGCTCCCGGCCCAGGAGGAGGGCGTGCTGGGGGACAAGCACCGACAGTCATCGACCCCCATCCTGTCCCAAGTGCCAAGACAGGTGCTCTGCACACACGCTGTCATCTCACTGTCCTCGACTCTGAACCCTAGGGGGCAGGGCTCGTCGTTCCCATTTTGCAGATGAGAAAACTGAGGCTCGGAGAGAACAAGGTGTTTGCTCAGAGCTACTCGGTGTCTCAGTCCGCTCGGGCTGCACTAACAAAATACCACAGACGGGGGCTCTGAAGGGCAGCTGTGTATCTCTCACCGCTCTGGAGGCTGGAGGTCCAAGATCGGGGTGCGGGTGGATTCAGCCCCTGTGAGCGCTGTCTCCCCGGCCTGCGGACCATGGCCGTCTCGCTGCGTCTTCACGCAGCAGGAGAGTCTGACTCTTTTCTCCTCTCATAAGGGCACGCATTCCATCATGAGGGATCCAGTCTCATGACCTCATCCAAAAACCCAGTGACCCCCCAAAGGGCCTGTCTCCAAACACCATATTGGAGGTTAGGGCTTCAGCGTAGGAATGTGGGGCGCCACACAGTTCGGTTCATGGCGCTCAGCTGATAAGAGCCAGACGCGGGTCTGCCAGAGGGGCGCCCGGCTACCGACCGGCATTCAGTCGGTAGAGCACGAGACTCTTGATCTCAACATCAGGAGTTCAAGCCCCACGTTGGGTGTGGAGATGACTTAAAAATAAATAAACTTCAGGGGCGCCTGGGTGGTTCAGTCCGTAGCCCCACCACGGGGTTATAGACAATCTTGCCGCACAGGACCCTTGGGTTGGGAGCTCAGAGGACAGGACAGGTCTGGGGACCATGGCTGAGGGCCCCATTCCTGCTCCGCCTACACGGGCTGAGCAGGGCCGTCCCTTCCCGATGAGCTGTTTTCTCAAGCAACGCCTAATGACATGCTTGTTCTCAGGAATGTCCCCTGGGGGGGCCATCTTCCAAGGTCATTTGTCCAACCTCTGCTAGGAGCCCCCCAGGCAACCGGACACTTCCCACAAAGGGGCGCTGAGCCCTCAGTCCAGAGCTCCTGGTCCCACGCAACCCCGACAGCCCAAGGGACAGTTCCGCGGACTCCAGGATGTTGGAAAACTCCAGACCAGTCATCTGACCAAGTCTAGCATGGGCTGGCTGTCCTCGTAGGTGCCACATCACTGTCACCACGACCCGTGTCCCTTGGCTTTTTCCCGGAGTGTGGGCTTGGGGCAAGAGAGTGACAACAAGAACGGTGTGCTGTAACGGATTGATATGTGGTGTGGGTCAAAGCCCCCAAAAGGTCATGGTCAAGTTCTCACCCCAAGTACCTGTGAATGTGAGCTGCTCTGGGAATAAGGCCTTTGCAGATGGAATTAGTTAAGCTGAGGTCATAGGGATCCAACGACCGGGGTCTTAAGAGGGAAATTCAGACACAGACACACCTGCGGGAGAAGTTCGAGTGACAACAGAGGGGGTTGATGGGTCCACGAGCCAAGGAGCAGCCAGGCCTGCCAGCGGCCACCAAAAGTGGGTGAGAGGTGTGGGACAGTCTCTCCCGAGAGCCTGAAGGGAGCCAGCTTTGCCAACACCTCAGTTTGGGGACTTCTGGCCTCCACAACCGCGAGAGAGTCAAGTCCCCCGGTCTCCGGGGGTTTGTGCAGGCAGCCCCAGGGCTCCTCAGAAAGACACGGGTGGGCGTCGCTGTCAGCGAGTCCTCGCGGGAACGCGACGCAATATTGTGATTTATAATAGAAAATAGATTGGGTTTTCGTCTTTCTTTCTGCCACAGAGCTCCGAAAGCCCTGGGAATTTCCTAAGTGGTGAGAGCAAGAAGGATGGATTTTGTTATGCTGGCTCTGTGACTGAGGTGGGGGGCCGTGTGCCTTGCGAGGGTCAGGGTCGAGGAATTCTCAGTCCCACCCCCTGACCTCCAGGAGGGGAGAGGGGCTGGAGGCTCAGGCACTCAGCAATGGCCCCCGCTATATATAACCCGTGCCGCCTTCGTAAGGAAGCCCCCAGAGAAACCCAAGGGACCAGGTTGATGGACACATGGAGATCTGGGAGGGGTGGTGAGCCCTTCCCTGCACATGGTCTTCTGCTTCTCTTGCACCTGGCTCTTCTGAGTTAGCCCCTGTTATAATACAGCGGTGAGATAGTGAGGGAAAGGGGTTCCCGAGTTCAGGGAACCAATTGAGCAAATTAATCGGACCCAAGGAGGGGGTCGTTGGAACCTCCGAACTACAGCCGGTCATTGGATTGACCCTTAAAGGGGGGAGGGAGCAGTCTGGTGGGACTGAGGCCTTACCCTGGGGGGGTCTGATGCTGTCTCCAGGCGGATGGGTCAAAACTGAGTCTCATTGTAGGCCCCGAAGCTGGTGTCGCGGAATTCCTCGGTGATGTGACGGGGAAAGCCACACGCTTGGGAATTGGGTCCCAAAACACTTTTATACCAACATTGGGGCACCTACCACGCAGCAGAGAAGGCAGGACTCGAGGTCTAAGGGAGCCCCGTCGGGCGCAGCCTTTACTGGGGGCTGGTACTTCGTGCCCTCGGTCCGGGCTTCTCAACACCCACCTCCCAGCACTACTCAGAATACTAGCAAGAGGGCCAACCCTTCCCAGGCACCTCCCAGGACCCCACAGAGATTATTCTCACCCCCCGAGACACGTGTGGTCACTGTACCGGTGAGCGGGACATGGGGAAGCTCAGTGTAGCTCCTGTCTTTCCTCACGAGGAGGCAGGGAACCCCAAGGCATTCTTTCGGGGATGCTTATAACTACGAAAATCAACAGGGTGGTAGGTACCAAAGGCTGGGGAGGCCTGCCTGTCCTTCATGGCCCTGTCCTTCCAGCACCTCTCCCCAGCAGGCCTGCCCCTGCCCAGAGGTGACACAAGACCTCACTCCCAGCCACGGGTTCTGTCATTCCCACAACACCTGGCCCCCCCTTACCTGTGTCCTGGGGCTCGCCTGCCCACCCTCCCCTCACAAGCCCCCACTGTGCCCTTGAGCTATGCCAGGTGCCCACGCTATGCCATCGCCCAAAATGGCAGGCGCTGCCTGACCCCAGGAAGCAGGCCTGGCCCACCTCCAGAAGACACAGGCCCTCCTGCCTCCCTGTGCCCCACCCCTGCCCTTCCGTGCCACCTCCCAGGGATCCCCTGTAAGTGCAGGGGCTCTCCGGCTGGGGCCCCCACGGGCAGGGGGTGGGGAGGGGAGAAGGCCCAGGACACATTCTTCGGCACAGCTTGCTGGGGCCATCATTTTACTCGAAAGACCGGGGGTGGGAAGTAGGGGAAGGTCAAGAATCCAGTTGGCAAACAATCCGAAACCCAATGGGTCTATGAAGACACATAGGGCTGTACTATGGGGCGGGATGCATCCCCATTTCTGAGACAAACCCCTGTCCTGGTCGCCAGCAATCCAGAGCGACCGTCGGGGGGGCCCCCGCCCCTGCCCCCACCCCTCTGCCGCCTGCTACATGGGAGGAGCCCTGGCCCCACGCGAGGCACTCCCATCTTCCCGAGAGGGCATCCTCCGCCCCCCTCTAAGCCCACCCGGAACACCCACCCTCCTCTTGGTCCAAGAGAGCTTGGCCACGAAGCGGGCACTGCACGGTGGCCCCGGGAGCCCCCAAAGCCTCCCTCCAGCGAGGGCAGCCGCCCCAGCCCAAGGCGCAAGGACACTAGCATTAAACATTCTTCTCCCGTTCTGCCAGGCCCCCCACGTCCTGTAGGTGCCCCATACATGCCCCATACATACACGTAACCCTTTAAAGGCCCGGGTGGCAATCCCAGGGAGGGAGAGCACAAAATCCTTACCCGCTGCCCCCTCCTCTACCCCCTGCCTCCCCCTGTCCCAGAACGGAAGAGGGTTTAGAACGAGAAGGGAGAGCTCCTCGAAGACCCAGCCCATCCATCAGACTGATTGAGGTCAGGGCGCTAAGAATCCAGGGAGGTTTTCCAAGCAGGACAAAGGCCAAGGGACGATGGAGGAGGGAGCAGCCGAGCCACTCTGTCTACCTTCCCTGGGGACAGCTGTGTCTCCAATGACAGGACCTTTCCCACCAAAGGGGCAAGAGGCCCTGAGGGTTCTGGGGCTCCTGGGGGTCCAGGAGGCAGGGTCTCTGTCCGGGGCCTGACACCGGGGGGTTGCTGTGCTCATTCCACCATTTGCTCAGTGAAGCCACGGAGCATCCCGCATCTTCCAAGGCTTGACCCTCGGTGCCAGGGATGCAAGGTGAAATCAAGGACTTCTCAGCCCCCTGGGTCTGCGGGGGAGGGGAGTCAGGCTTGCAGGAAACCATTGTTCTAGGCATGCGGCTAAATCCTAGGAAGGGGTAGGGAGGAGCTACCAGGAGCCCTGAGAGGGGAAAGAAGCACAGGGGGCCGGAGAGAAGACAGGGACTGCATCCCTGCCGAGGGGACATTTGGTCTGGGTCTCACTGCATGAGTAGGAGTTCTCTAAGCAGACAAAGGGAACTTGGATGGAGTGGCAAGGACACGGATGGTGATGAGAAGGAGAGCAAGGCTGGGGTCCTGGGCCGCCCGGGAGGCTCAGTGAGGCCAGCCTGGAGCAGGGCCACAATGTGGTGGACACTGGGCTGGGCCACCCAGATCCCTGTCGATGCTGGTCACACGCACGCACAGATGGCCTCAGTGGCAGAAGCCAAGGCCTTGCCCTCCCTCGGAGGGGGGCCACAGTCCAGGTCCCATGGATGGAGGGTATGAAGGCCCGGCAGGCTCAGCCAGCTCAGGGCCAGCTCAAGACAGCTCTGAGACACAGACTCTCCCTCTGCCCCCTCCCCCTTTCTTCCCTGCCTTCTTTCTCTAATTAACATCCTGCAGGCTCAGTCGGCCTCCGGGGAAACCGAACCCGCAACGCAGCCTCTGTTAGGTGAAGGTAAAAGCTGTAATTTAGAAATAAGTGGTCAATAAACCAGATCAGAAATAAAAGCTCCCCACCAAGACAAAGCACAAACTCATTTTAATTTCATAATCAAGACTCACTCTGCTCCTGAAACGTCCTCCAAGGAGAGGGCGAGCACCTGCGTCAGCTCGGAGGGGCTGGGCTGCTTGTCGTCCACGCGTCCCGCCCCTGAACCAAGACTCGGCCCTCGAAGGATGTCGCTGGGTGGTAGAGACAGCATGGCCTGGAGGAGCACCACGGGGACAGAAGTGGGCGAAGGGGTAGGGACGACGCATCACCCTACAACGAGGCCGGCGACGCCGAGGATGTCCAGTGAGGACTCCAAGAGTACAGCTCAGCGGAGCTGCTGAAACCCACCCCCCTGCAAACATGCGGCTCCTGCCCAGCACTTGCCCGGCCACCGTGCACTCCCTGCTCCCAGAGATGGCGACCTGGAGTTACCTGGGCAACAAAGGCTCTGGGGATGGGAAACGGAGAGGTAACAAGCAGAACTCCCCCTCTCCTCCTCTCCTCCCCAGATCCCTGGCTGAGAAGCTCAAGGTTGGAGACAAATTAATTTGCCTTAAGGTGCTTGAGTTTATCCATTAATTACACGCGTCCTCCCCAGCAATTTTCCACCTGCTTCCCGTAAACATCGTCATGCCTCTGGTGGAGCACCAGCCTCGTACCCAGTGCTGAGTGGCTGGTGAATTACACTTGTTCATTTGTTTGTTACAAGGACGCTTCGTTGCCAGGGATTCGTTAAATAAGACACGGAGGTATGTCACTCGCTTCTTTTGACCTGCCTGGCTGTCTTTATTTGCAGCTTTGAGAGGGAGGCAGTCTGTCCTCTGCTTCTCTAAGGTGCCAAGCACAGGTGACACGGGTCCCTGCGGGATGGTTCGTTCCCATGACGATGTGCAGGGGAGCGCACATCTTCCCTCTCACCTGCCTGGCGGATCTCAGGGGACCTGCAGCTCGGGGGTTTGGGGTGGCTCAGGGTAGGGGGAGGGGAAGATGCCCGGGCTGGAACCAGACTGGAGCCCCACCCCTAAGGCATGAAGGTGGGGGCGGTGTCCTGGGGCGAGGCAGGTATGCGCCCCTTCGGGGACAGCCCCGAGTCAGGGTTCTTACAGGCTGAGCAGAAATTGGGCAGCTTGGAAGGCTCTGAGGTTTAAGCCTAGAGAGTAACTGGGCACGAGACAGAGGGGCCTCAGAGAAGGACGAGGGCCAAGGAGCACAGAGTGGGACAGGACAGGCTGTGACAGGTGGAGTGAGCCACAGGGGCAGGAGGCTGCTGTAGGAAGGACACAGGCTGGGCTGGCAGGTGTGTAGCGTGAGGGCGGGGCCTGGCAGGCTGGGCCCTCACTGGACGCTGGGCACCTGGGCCCACCCCCTAACCCCGGGGTTGGGGGGAAGGGGCCTGGCAGAGTCACCAGAAGGCCAGGCCTGGAGGAAGGAGGCGGAGCAGGGGCAGAGGAGGCCAGAGAAGGGTGGGACAGGGAGAGCAGCTCCTGTGACGTCACGGGGCCACCAGAGAGACTCATGGTAAAGAGTCCGTTCCCGCCGCCGCCGGCCCAGCCCTCCGGGCGTCCAGGTGGTCCTGGTGCTCTAACCTCTGAGAACCAGCTGTGACCAGCACGAGCGTCGGGGTCACGTCTAGGTCAAGTTCCCCTCCAGGCACTCCGCACTAATACATCTACTAAGCTGACCTCTGCCTCAGTTTCCTTGTATGTCAATGAGGAATAATAGTGATGGATAGATACCTCACAAGAGTACTGCCCTGATTTTAACAACGTGCTTAGAAAGCACTGGACACGGGCCGGGCAAACAGCAAAGGCTCAAGCTCTGTTTTGATGACAGTGTTGATGATTACCAGTGGCTTCCCTCCAGTCCTGGCCCCCAGAACCTCGAGGTGGGAGAGGCCTGCGGGAGAGGCCTTCACGCCAGCTTTGGCCCTTGCGGCCACACTCAAGCCTGTGACTGGACTTGGGGGAGACGGAGCCCAAGCAGGTGGCCCTCAATTTCTTTAGAGACTCTCCTCCCGTCCCATCCCCAGAGAGCAGCAAACAGAGGATGGAGAGACTGGGTCCCGTCCTCCCGGCCGCCCTCACCTGCTCACACCCAGAGGGAGCTGGGTCCCTGTTCTGTCCATCTTGCCGCTCACCCATCCTTTCTCACCCCCAGCAGCCCCTGCTTCTACCCCAGGCCTCCTCCCGCAGAGACCCCGCCCCCCAGCCCCCCACCTTCAACTTCTCTGCCCTGACAGCGCCCTGGCGCCCCTGCCCCCCGCCAGCAGGCCGTGTCTGACTCCCCATCTGCCCCTCGAGAGCCCCCTCCCTGCCTGGCACCCCCGCCAGCCTGTGCCGGATACAAGGCCAGACCCTGTTGCCTTCCTTATAGACTGTAGCACAAAAACATAATAAAATAAAATGAATGTTTTCTCAGTGAAAATCCATTAGATGAGTTACTGGTATAATTTAATAATAGGGACGGGAACCTGCAGCAAATTACCGAAGTATATAATTAAAGTAAATCTATTTTAAAGTCCTTTATGGCTTGGTGTTTCCCAGGTCCTGGTGCCCCCGCTTCCCTCCCCGGGCGTGGGGAGGGAGATGGACGTGGTGGGTGCCTTCAGAGCCCTCAGCGCCTGGTAGCGGAGTGCCAGGCATGGCCGAGGCCCCAGGCTGGCCTCCCGTTGGGCAGAGCATGGGGAGAATGACTGACAGGCACCTGCTGAGGTCAGATCCCAGGACCCACCTCCACTGAAGCCTCTGGGTGAGGGCTGATCGTCACTAAATGCTGAACCCCTGAAATCAAGGAGGGTATATACGCTGGGAATTCCGGTCATGGGGGACAGAAGTCAGTGGCATCTGCCACCCCTGGACCTCAGATTTGCTAGTAAGTATCAGTTTCAGGGTGGTGTCGTGGTCAGGAGGCAGCAGGAAGCTAAGGCTCAGAGGGGTTCAGAACTCGCCCAGAGTCACACAGGGACAAGTGGCAGAGGTGGGATCTGATCTTGTCCCACATGGGACTCAGGACCATGGAGCTCCCAGCGGGGATTGCGGTCCGCCGGGCAGAAAAGCCCCGTATCATAATCCCGGGCAGTGACGGTCCATTTCCAAAGGAGGAAAGAGTGGTGACATTCACCGTTACTGCTTCCACAGTTTCTCACCTTCTGGTATTCAGTGTCAGGGTGGGCGGCCGGGGGTGGGCACGGTCAGACCAGATTTCTGACTCTGTCCCTGTCCCTCTGCCTCTCAAACCTGGAAACGGTAAAGGCTTCAGCCCCTCTGGGTAGGTCCCAGGGGGATCCCCAAAGCCCCCAGGCCTTGAGTTTGGCCTGATATGCCACGGGGAGGGGGCGGGGGAAGCCCAGGAAGGGGCCAGGGGAGCCTTCGGTCACCCAAAGTGATGGTAATGAAAGAATTTTCTGTAGAGGAAAGAATTTCATTCAAACCCAGGACAATGCATTTCCCCGCTTTCTAGAGCACTC
>CM053619.1:44405945-44424379 GCA_028646535.1 Procyon lotor
GAGAGAGAGAGAGAGCGAGAAGGAACACAAGCAGGGGGAGTAGGAGAGGGAGAAGCAGGCTCCCCGCTGAGCAGAGAGCCCGAGGTGGGGCTCGATCTCCAGACCCTGGGATCGTGACCTGAGCCGAAGGCAGACCCACAACCGACCGAGCCACCCAGGCGCCCCTGTGTCACTGTTTTAAATTTTAAACAAACAACAATGATGGGGAGTCACACAGACGGCCTGGGTCAAGTCAGCTCTGAGTCAGGTTCTGTGTCTTCGTCCCTGCAAACCCAGGTCTGCCCTGGTCTACTCCAAACCTGCTGTTCAAATGCAGGATGAAGCCATTCTGGGGGGGGAGGGGGGTTGGACGCGCAAACTGCCCCCAGAGCCATCGAGAATGACCCGGGACCCCTAGGAACCACAGCTACCTCCCCAGAGGACCCCGAGTGGCCATCCCCGTGCTGGAAGCCAGCGGCACAACTCAGGGTGGGGGCTGGGAGTGTCCAAACTGACTCCCGCGGAGAATGTGAGGTTTATCAAAGGTTAAGTAATAAAAACGTGCCAATTTGAAGCTTACATACGTGTTCTCAAAACCCAACAGCAACAGCCATTGTTTAGAACGGAGACCAATGAAAACATTCTTCAGGGACACCGTCGGGGTGATGTTGGCAAAAAGCTCACCAAAAAAAGAGAGAGAGAGAGAAAAACAGCAGACCAATTTTCGCTGGTTTTATTGTTGTTTTTAAATTCCGCAGATGCTGCAAGTCCTCGTTGGCCACTCGTGGCACAGACCGCTCCCATCGCCTGTCCTCAGTCCTACACTTTCGCTCGCCATCCAGGAAAAGGGAAAGCCAAGCGTTCCTTGGACACCCCTGTCCCCCCCCAACCCGCCCCATTCCAGGAGGCTGAGCTATACACCCAGGCCGGTGTGTAGTCTCAGAAAGAGACCCTGAGGGCAGAGGCCCAGGGGAGAAGGGGGGTCCACAAAAGACCCTGAGACCCTTACTGGCGATGGAGGAGAAGGAGGCTTCGCACTGTGGTAAGGCTTGCCGGGGATTCGCGGAAAAGACCAACCTTGACAGAACTGGCCCGTGTACCGAGTAGGTCCCCTGTACAGACTCATCTCCGGCCTGGGAAACTTCTCTCCTGCACACCAGGCTCGGTGGGGCTGGCCTCCCGGAGGGCCCTGCGCCCTCAGAGCCCCCCACACTGGCCTTACCCCGGAGGGACACCCTCCGTCAAGAAGCCCCTGCCCCCCAACTGGGCAGTGACTGTGACCACCCCCAGCGTCACTGGCCCCGCAGACTGGGAGGATCTGGAAGCCCCTAGGCCTACATCTCAGCCACCCCTCCCAGCTCCTCCAACCAGCCCCAGCCGGCCCTCCACCGGGCCTCCCGAGCCGAGCCTTCGTGGCGGCCAGTCCCTGGTCACCGCGGCCCACCCCGGTCTATCCCCTGGGGTGCAGGCAGCTGCTTGTGACCTGTGGGCTTTGGGGTCAGCAGACCTGGATTCGAATGCTGCCTCTCACGGGCTCTTTGCCTCACCTGGAACTGGGACTGGGGAGGTTCAGAGCGGGCGTCTGGCCTCGGCTTCCCCTTTCCTCCTCCTGGCCGAATTTTTATCAGGACACCGAAATGGTAGGGTTCGCGTCATTCATCAGGAGCCCCTCTCCCCTGCGGCTACAACCGGGAAAGGTCTTGCTTGCCCCCAGAGGCAGCTTTGGCTGTTTTAACAGGAGCCTTTTGGAGGCACAATGATGGGCTCCGGCAGTGCCGGTGGGGGAGGCGATCGAGGGCTTTAGGGCGCCACTCAGGGTGGCCGTGGGGCAGGCGGCCTGCTGGGGAGTGGTGCCGGAGTGAGAGCAGGGGAGGAGAGGAGAGGGAAGGGGTGAGCAGGGGAGGGGCGCCGGGAGAGGCAGCTCCCACCCCGTCAGTATGCAAATCACTCGCCGCCGAGATAAACGATCCGGCAGGAAGGCGGGCAGGGTTCGCAGCGGGAACCATTTGTCATTTCCACACCCTACGAGCCAGCGAGCCCCCCAGACTTCCCCAGCCCTCCCTCCCACCCAGGGAGCTGAGCCGGGGCCCAGGGGCCCAGAACAAATAGGGGCCTCTCCCTGGGCTCCACCTCCCCACCTCTGAACAGGGAGGGACAGGGGCGCGCCTGGCACAGCCTTGGCCTTGGACTTGGGAAAGTGCTCCTCGGAGGCCAGAGGAGAGGCCCCACCCCTTTGTCTCTCGGAAGGACAATGTGAAGCCACAAACGTTTGTCGTTTGGCAGTCAGCCCTCCAGGACACGTGCGCGTCCTCTGCAGGAGCTGCTGAGATTTGGGGGTTCACCCAGCAGTCCTGGCACCGAGTGGAGAAAGTGGGGTCGGGTTGTGTTCCAGCAGGAATGTGCGTTATGCTTGGAGCCATTCATATACGGCTGATGAAGGAAGAAACGGATCCGTCAGTCCTGGAGATGTTGAAACTGCCAGAAATCCCATCCAAGCCAACCCACCCTTTCCTTTTTGGGGCTCCTCATCGTGACGGCGAAGTCTTGAGAACGTCACACTGGGCAAGGCTCAAATGCCATCTGGGAGCAAAATACCAGCTACAGTGATTTGCAAAGCAAGAGGACAGCCGTCGCGACCATGGACGTTGTTGCTTCACGGGTGCCGGCAACGTCTCCCATCGTGGTGATGGGCTGGGCTGGAGCGTCTGCCCCTTCCGGGAGCTCAGAGCCTGGCCCGTGGTCCGGGATGAGGGTCAGTGACTATCTGCTGAATGAATGAATAAGCAACAGAGAGAGCCCCTCATGGGACCACAGAGCACAGACTTAACTCTGGAAAGGATTAAAGCTCTTTGAAACAATTAGGGACTAAGCCCACGACCGCTGTTTTTAAAGCATATGGCCCTCCTTTGGCCTTTTATTCACTTGTTGACTCATTCGCCCTTTCAGGGCATATTTGTGAAGCACCCACGGTGTGCTCAGCGCTGGCCAACGCTGACCCGCTCTAGGTCGGGGATGCCGAGATCCGGCTTCCTCATGCTCAGCGGCGGGCTCTCTCTGCTGCCGTGGCTTGGTCATCGCCAGGGGTTCTCACGACGAGCAAAGGGCCCGAAGCTCTTGGTGAACCCGGGATTTTGTTGGGTTCTGCTGATGTCATGGAAAACCTCAGCAGCTCACACATGGGACAGACTCTGGCCAATTCGCTGGGACTTTGCACGCTGAGGGGGGAAGTTTGCGGTTTCACGTTGCTGGTCTAGCCTTGGCCAGTAACCAGCGCGAATGCCTGGCCAGCTCCTCAGTGGAGTCCCTCCTTCTCCTGATGGGAAGAGGCTGGATGGGCTCATCACCTCTCATGTGAAGGCCCTGTCACGACACTCTGAGATCACCTCTACCCACAGCCCCCTTACCACCAAAATTTGGGGACATTCCAGAAATGCATTTCAGTACCATTCAAGGACTCCTAGTACTGAAGGTCCAAGGATGAAAAAGACTCGGGCCATTTGTTCAGGAACTGGCCATCTGGAGAAGACAGAGGCGCCACGTCTGTAGCACAGGACCCCAAGTCTGTGGGGAGGTGGCCGCAAAGGACATTGATGGCAGGCCACGTCCCCCGAGCGCGGGCTCGGTACTGGAGCCTGCACTAACCATTTTGCCACAAGCTTTCATCCTCTTCAGAGCCCCAGGAGGCAGCGCTTGCCTCCCTTTCACAGATGAGCAAGTTGAGACCCACGAGGCCAAGCGACCTGCCCCGGGTCACACGGGTAGGGAGCCCCGTTGACTTGAGCTGAACTTAGCTGCCTGTTGGTTCCACTGGCCCAGGCTGGGACCTGGCGGGGCAGGCGAGCCGTTGTCCAATGGGGCAGGGAAAGCATCTGTGGATAAAGAGAGTGACTAAAGCGAGGTCCATGATCTCCAGGACAGTGGGGGAACCTCAGAAGGGGCCGACGGCCGAGGGGACAGTTGAGGGGAGGAAGGAGAAAGAAGGAAGGGTTCTTGGGGACAGTGAGTCCCTGCTGTACCGCCACCAGAGTGGAGAACAGGGGGAGCGGAAGGAGAGCCCGGGAGGAAGGAGGTCGGGGGTTGGCACAAGCGCCAAACAAGAGCAATGAGTTCGCAGACAACAAAGCTCCTGGCTGAGCATGATGGAAAGAGAAGGTCAGCAGGGTCAAGGACTTCGTCATGAGAAAGAGGAGCTCAGACCTGGAGAGCCCACAGGGAAGACTGTCAGTCTGGAAGCTTCCATGAGAGGGCGCTGTCTGAGTGTCTCTTCCAAGCGGTGGGTGGGTGGGTGAGTGGGTGGGGAAGAGAGGAGCAGGGGAAGTCCTGGGAGGCCTCCTGGAGGAAGTGTGGTACACGCTGCCATCAGAGAGATCCAGGTTTCCGTGAATTCAAGGGAGAGGACCCATGGGCCTTCCCAGGAAACTGGGGCAGGCGGCAGGAACTTGCCAGCTCAGAATGAAAGGAGCGAGGGAGGGACCGGCAGGAGGACCAGGTGGCGCTCTGTTGGAGCAAATCAGTGATTTGGTAGCAGTGATGAAGAAAATCAGCGGGGCATGGGAGGGTGGTGGGTGCAAAGTTGGGGGGCGTAGAAACTGCATTCCAGGAACTGCAGAAAGTCTGCTTTCTCCCAGGGGTCACTCTTCTGGGAGGGTAGCTTTCCTGAGTCACCTTCCTCCTCTCCCAGAGGTAGGTGCAGCTCCTCCCCCGGAACAGCCCCGTCCTGGGGGCTGGGTAAAGGGGGTAAAAGGGATCAGGGGTTTTTTTTTTCTTTTTTTTTTGGTTTTTTTTTTAAGATTTTATTTATTTATTTGACAGAGAGAGGTCACAAGTAGGCAGAGAGGCAGGCAGAGAGAGAGAGGGAAGCAGCCCGATGTGGGACTCGATCCCAGGACCCTGAGATCATGACCGGAGCCGAAGGCAGAGGCTTTAACCCACTGAGCTGCCCAGGCGCCCCAAAAAGGGATCAGTTTTGAGTGTTGGTCCTGCTTCCTGAGTCTGTCTGTCTGGGCTGCCACTCAGGAAGGGGGGGGCAGTCTCCTCCTACCCTCCCCCGCCCCTGGCCCCTGCCATGGAGCTGAGCCTTAGCCCCAGCAGGTAGCAGCAGGGCTCAGCAGGGCCACCTGAATCCCACCGAGAACTCCGTCTCTGATCCTGCCTCCCTCCTGTGACTTCAGAAAGAAAGCAACCTCGGAAGCAAAGCTCCTTCTCATTTCCAAGTTGAAAGAGGTACAGACAGGACGGTTCTCTCAAGGATCCTGACCTAAAAGGAGGCTAGATGCTGAGGCCGGGGGCCAGCCAGGCAGTGCTGAATACAAGGGCCTCTCCAGCGAGACACTCCGCCACCCTCTTCCCAGCTGGGCTTGTGCAGGGCTCAGAGAGGCTAAGTAGCGGGTCCAAGGTCACACAGCTCCTGAGCACACACCCTGCACACCCCCGGCTGCTGGCTTTCAAAGTCGTCAGTGTTTAACTTTGCAGAGCATTCTGTCACCTTCATCAGGCAAGATCCTCCCTGCTCCCTGGGGCACCTTCCCTGAGTCCCCCCAACAGTCCTCTCCCATGGGCCTCTCAAGGCCTGAAGCTTTAGGGGTGGATGGTCTGCCCCCCAGTGCCAGGAGGCTCTGCCTCTGGGATTAGGAAGTGGGGGGCTATGGATGGGTTGCAGGGAAGGAGTTGGGGAGCTTTCTGCCTGGAAGTATTGAGACCAGTAGGGGAGACATTAGCCCTTGGGAAGTCTGAGCCCCTCCCTCCCTCCCTCCTGCTTGGCCCCTCTCCCCCCACCCACCCTACTTGGGAACTTGGGAACCTGTCACTTCCCCATGCCCCACTGGCCTCCCTTCTCCAGTCCCCAAAGCTGATTTCTGTTCCTGCCTCCCCCTTCCAGGGTCCCCAGATCACCCCGGGATCTCCCGAGCCCCAAACTGCTGGATGGAGACAGGTGTTCCCATTTCACTTCCACTCAAATCAGGCTGCTGGCAGCTGCCCAGAACCGTCCTCACGGTGACAGGGCCTGGCCTCCCTCTGCACTGATGATGGAGACCTGCGGGGGCCAGCAGCTGGGGGGCCGGATTCCCGGCCAGGGTGCTGGGCCCTTGGCAGCACCCCCAGGAGCAGCCCCAGCTGAGAGCCCAAGCCTAGAAAAATCCACCCAAGGCCAAGGCGTCTGGGGCCCACGGAGCCTCCAGGCGTCCACTGAGGAGCCGCTGTGGCTGAGGACAAGCACTGTCCCCGTCAGGAGCCACAGAAGAGAGCCCAAACACGCATTTTATAAAAGGAAGGCTCTGGGCCTGGGGTGGGAGACCCAGCAGGGAGGCTTCTCCGCTCTCGGCCCCCTTCCTGGAGCAAAGAGAGATCCTGGGTCAAGAGTGAAGTCCCCTGCCTTGCCTCAGTCTCCCTTTTGGTAAATAAACAGTCCTAAGGCCCAGAATTAATGAAAAACTTGGAATATTGCCATTTCCCAGCCCCTAGAGTTGAACCCTCCCAGCCCAGATCCCTCTGCTAGAGAGAACGCTGCCAGGCTCCCTCTTCCCCAGCTTCGTCCTTCCCAACCCTCCTTCCATCCTCCCTCCCTCCCCTGCTCCCCTCCCCCCTCTCCAACTCCCCCTCCCCCTTCCCCCTCAAGTCTCACTCCGCTCTCTGGGCCCCCTGAAGTCTGGTCTTCTGACACCGGGATGGCTCTGGCCTGGGCTGGTGGAGAAGATAATTACTGCGTTAGCCCAGTGGCCTGAAGAAAGATCAGGTTGGGGGGGCGGGCTGAGAACGGGAGGAAAAGAAGGTTCTTTATTAAATGCAGATGTTTTTAAATCACTGTAATTAACTGGAATGGATACCGAGAATCACAGGCATAAAAGCTAAATGGGCTTTTGTTTTAAGTGTTTGTCATATATTTAAAAGGGTCATTGGAGAATAGAACAGAGATGTCCTTGCACTCTTCCCGTTTGCTTTTGCCCAGCAGAGGCTTTCTCTGGGCCCATGTGGGCACGCTCACACACACACACATGCACACACACACACATGCATACATGCACACGCACACATGGGGCCAGGCCTGAATGGGGCTTGGCTGGAGGGAAAGGGGGTTCCACTCGGGCAGCTGTGGAAGATTCCTAGAGGCAGGGGGACTTCCTGCACCAAAGGCCAGGGGGCAGGTGGCTACTCAGTGGACACGCGGAGGCTGGCTCGCACCGAGCTGTCCTCTGGTCCCCACAGTGGAGACCTGCAGTCCCAACGCTTCCTTGTCCCCTGAAAAGTGTAGGGGACAGAGGCATCCCTCTTGGGGGTCAGACTCCACCTTTCTTCCCAGGGATGTTGGGCCTCTTTCTTGGGGCACCTTCTTTCCTAGTCTCAAGGCCGCAGGAAGGAGGCAGAGTCGGCTGGGACCAGCCTGGCGGAGGCTGCAGAGCCCACAGCTTGCCCAGGCCTCGAGGAGGGAGCGAATGGTACAGGCCGGCAGGATTAAGGGCTTCTCCCCAGTATCTCTGGGCCAACCCTGACCCAGCCAACCCTCAGGCTGGAATTGCCCCACAGGGTTGGACCACTTTCAACCCTGTCCCTTTTCAGAACCCAGCCCCTACAGTCCACACAGCTAAGAGGAAGCACAGTGAGTTTTCGCTTCTACACCATGTGCCTGTCCTTCCTCTTCAGCCTCATCACCACAGGGAGCAAGGGAGGGGAATGGGGTAAGGCTCCCCAGATTGTGGGGAGGATCAAGATGTTTCTAGAATGTTCTATGGGAGCCAGAAACCCACTTCCCCCACTTCCCCCACTTCCCCCACTTCCCAAAGAATCCGACTTACAGGACTGGTGTCCAGGGTCCCATTTTCAATTGCAATTTAGCTACACCCTGAGTCCAGACAGGACCCAACCCCATGGAGCACAAGGCCCGGAGACTCTTCCAGGCCTAATGCCCACAAGAAGCATCACCTCCCAGTGATGGTCAGCTGGGACACCCAGACTTCCAGCTGCCAGGTCAACTCCCAACGCCCCCTGGCCTGAGCGCCCCCCCCTCACCCCCTCTCTGCTCCCTCCCCCACTTGGGTGACACCATTCTGCCTGGGCTCCCTGGGTCGGCAGCTCTGCAGCCTTGAACACTGAGACCCACAGTAGGAGTAGATCCCACCTTCCACCCAACCCTATCCCATCCTACACGTGCATTTGTGTTTATAAAAAAACTAAAACACAGGGCACTAAAGTGCTCACCCTCCTGTGGGCCTTGCACGCTGGTGTCTTCTAGTCCATTCTATTTTTCTCTTTCCAGTTTCCGTGGCCCACAACCTGGGTTTCAGCCACTAGTGGGTCTCCACGTGCAGCTCGAAAACCACCCCTCCAGGCCAAGACTTCTGGTCCTCAGGAAACCAAGCTGCGGTGAGCTCCTCCCTTTCTCACAACCCCCGAGCCAGCATCTGAGCACCCACAAGGGCTTGGGGATGTCACACCATCCTCTCCTGGGCGCCCTCTCTCTGGCATCCCTACGCTCCCCCGACCCCATCCTCTTCCTCCCCTTCCTTCCAGTTTTCCAAACCCTGAAAAGCTTCTTTGTTATCCCGAGAACAGGACTTGAGAGATGCTCCACAGCCTTGAGAGAGGATGGTCGAGAGATCCAGCCCATTTCAATTCAAATACCCCATTTGAGTACCTGACGACTAGTCCGACATTAGATGGTCCAGTCCAGGCCAGCAAGGAGATGCTCTCAATCTATGGACAGGGTTTTATGGTAGGAAACGAGCTGGGTGTGTACGGAGCAGCCTTGCGTTTGGAACTCTCTGTGGATTTCTAAAGGTATCGTGTGGGGGGCGCCTGGGGGCCTCAGACAATAATCATCTGCCTTCAGCTCAGGTCATGATCCCCCGGTGGGATCAAGCCCCACATGGGGCTTCTGCTCAGCAGGGGGTCCGCTTCTCTCTCTCTTCCTCTGCCCCTCCCCACTGCTCTTTCTCTTTCTGTCTCTCTCAAATAAAAATCTTTTTTTTAAATAAAGATTTTATTTATTTATTTGACAGAGAGAGATCACAAGTAGGCAGAGAGGCAGGCAGAGAGGGGGGGAAGCAGGCTCCCTGCTGAGCAGAGAGCCCGATGCGGGGCTTGATCCCAGGACCCTGAGATCATGACCTGAGCTGAAGGCAGAGGCTTTAACCCACTGAGCCACCCAGGCACCCCTCAAATAAATAAAAATCTTAAAAAATATATAAAGGTATCATGTCATTCACTGCTCTCAAGAGCTTTAGGAAACAAGATCCACAACCATGTTTCCATCAGGAGACTCAGAAAAGCAAGGGGAGTGACAAGGGGAGGCTGGGGGGAGGGGAGGGGGAGGATGGGGGTGTGTGAACTCAGGTGGGGGGGCACACGGGGGATGGTAAGAAGTACCTGGATGGCACTAGGATAGCAAAGCTCTATTCTCTCTGCTGGAGGTGGGGGTTGCTTCCCCAGGGCTCAGCAGCCTGGCAGAACAAGTTTCCAGGCAAACTGGGGGTGGAGAGGGGTGCAGACATTCCTAAGGGTTCCCACACACCCTCCCAGTGTATTGTACAACCAAAAATGGAAAAAGCAGGGAAGGATAAGGCATGGATGGAGGAGAGGAAAGAAAGGGGGAGAAAGAGAAAAGAGAAACAGGACAAAGGGAAATAATCATACCTTTTAATACCATATTCTCTCCACTTGAAAATAAACATTTGCCTCACTTTCTAACGTTCTCCAAATTGAAGCTCGTCTTACAATCAGCATCAGGAGAAACGTGCCAGCTAACGGTGCCTCTTACAACCATGGTGAATTGGAACAGAGATGGGGAAAAAATTGCGTTCAAGGTCATCCCTGAGGCTCACAAGGTGACCATCACCTGGGGCGGTCTCGAGTTCTCAGCGCAGCTCGCAGACTGGTGCGGACTTTTCTGGTTTGTTCTCAGAAGGGCTAACATAATCTGGTCACCATACTTTCAACCACACAGATTTAGGAGGGAGGAAACTGGTCAGGGTGGGGGGTAGGGCACAATTATATTTTTACTTGCACGGTCCATTGTGTCTATTTTCAAATATGTGTCCCCAGTAGCAGTTTGGGGGTGGGGGGCGGTGGTTGCAAGTTGTTGTGTTCTGTTTTGCATCAGCAATTAGCCTAATAAACCACCCTTTCATCACTCGGGTAGATTAACCACTTCAGAGAATTTCAAATAAACGTGGGGCTTTGATTCGCGCACCTTCAGAAGCCAGGACGAACAATGGGGGTCGTTTTAACTGTGCAATCCTGGGAATTAGAGAGAAGAGGCCCCTCAGGTAACTGCTGAGAAAGGTCCCTTAATTTGACTCTGTTTCACACAGTCCAATTTTCAATAAAGTGAGGCATTTAGGAAATCACCGCAGGCCGTATCCCCAGATCTTCCCGGGGGGTTATTCTGTGCAAAGGCCTCCCTTCTGACCTGTTTGCATCTAGCCAGCCCCTCTTTTCTGCTGCTTCTCCCACCGGCCTCCCTGCCCACGGCCCTATCAGTCAACCGAAGTGGTCTCTTCTTCCTTTAGCCGGAGCCTCCTCCTTACCATTATCTTTGATGATCTGCTCGAACTTGCTTCTTTTCCCAACTGTCAGTAGAAACCCAAAGCAGCATTTGATGGTTTATTCATTGTTTACGGACCTATTTATTGAGCGGTATTTCTACTGCAAATATGTTTCTACCAGAAGCAGAAGGAAAAATATACTCCGGCTTCTGAGCCCCAAGCTCCCCTCCCCTGCCCAGCGCTCGTGCGCAGTGTATACACTTCCAAATCCCAAACCGCCTAATTCGTTGTGAGATCTCCTCCCCCGGGGGCTTTAGGACTAGGTTTGCATTTTGTCCCCCAGTTCCCCCCTCGAACTTGCTCTGGTGATTGGGAACAGACAATGGTAAAGCACAGCCTTCCTTCGGGGAGAATCCCCTTCCCGACGGAGCATAAATGTTTCCACTCCAGTACCCAGAAAATGCGGGGCTTTCTGGAAAGCCTCCATGCAGACTTCAGTGTTTGCAGCCCCGGTACCTGAGCGTCTCACAGGGTCTCTGGAGCCACTGGGGTTCAGCACCCCTCTCACCCCGCAGCTTCACACCGTGAACTTAAAGCAAAACTCAGCTCAGGCGCCCGTGCCTCCAAGCCCCACGAATAGAGGCCTGCTGCTCCCACTTCCCTTAGGTCCCTGTGCCAAAGACCCCATGCTCAGCTGCCGTCATCTGTCTGTCTGCATCCCCAGCAAGACAGAAGGCTCTTCAAGGGTGCTGGAAAGCAAGCCTCCAGCTGCAAATGACAGAAGACTAACCCAATGTGCTTAAGCACCACAAAAACGTACTAGTTCCCAAGGCTGAAGGCAGGGTTGGCCTTCAGATGTGGCTTGATGCAGGAGCCTGGACAACGTCATCTTCAGAACTTGTTGCTGTCCTCTTGGCTTCCCTCCGCTGGCTCCCTTCCCAGCTCTGCTCTCCCTGAGATGCTCTCAGCTTCATATCCAGTGGGGAGGAGACTGGTTTCAGGGTAATTTGAACAAAAATAGTGCAACAGTGACTTGCTGAGCTTGCTTGCCTTCCCTTGACTGGACACCATCTCGCCATCAGAGCCTATAGCTGCGAGGATGCAGGAGTTCATCACCATCATCACCATTGTCGTCGTTATCCCGCCGTTAGTCATTGCAAAGAAACGAACTTAAATAAAAGTTGGGGTGGCTCTTATCACAAAAGGAGGAGGAGAGCTGAGCCACAAAACCACCGATTCCGGCCGCAGCTGGTAGGGGCTGTGCCCATCCACGATCCCCCAGCACAGAGCCTTCTGAGAATACAGGAAATGATAAAACCCCAAAACACTTCACAAAAATCTCACTGCTCGGAGTCAACAACTGCTGGCATTTTGGAGTCTTTTTCCTTCCAGTCTTTTCTCTACACGTAGACATTTTTTTGTAGCTGTCGTCCTATTTCCTATTCGTGGTCTTTCTTTCACTTAAAACTACAGCTTTCACAAACAGGTACCAGCTGCAGAATAAGACGTTGGAATGATGTGTACTGATCTAGATAGTTTTGGGGTTTTTTTTTTTTTGTAATGGGCTGCTTTTCCAGTGGATGCTATTACAAAAATGCAACCGGAAGCATTTTTACATTTCACGTTGGGTAGAGGAGGTAAGTCTTTAAAAAGGGGGTGACGGGACCTCAGGTACCACCCCGGTGACCTCGAGTTCCTGGGACTGCCTCGGTCTGCCCTCTCCGGTCATCCTCGGAACCGTGACGAGCTGGGGTATTCCGGGGCATTTCAGATCCTCCCGGGAACCACACCGGGCTCCCTGGTGATAAATTCATCACAGGGACGTGGCCGCCCTCCTGAAATTCTCTTCAGGGAACAATTTTCTGAGATCTCACATCGTGTCTAATTGACAACTTTCTTTAATGGGCTGGGATGATAACTCTTTCTTTAAGCCACAAATGATGATTAATGGAGTTCCAAGAGGACACGGGTTTCACTGCATTCTCACCTTCATTATTTTAATCTCTCTCTGAATGACTGTCTAATGGATCTGTATTGCTCTAACACTCCATGAGTGGTGGATGGGTGTCCATAAATCCCTCCGAACCTCGAGAGGTCCCGCGGCCGGATTAGAGCCCACGGACAGGCTGTTAAAAGCCTGCCCAACCCTTGGCTGCCGGAGGGCGGAGACGATGGGAGGAGACTATAAAGTGGCCAGCCGACCTCCGGTGTCCCCAGAATGGCACTGAAAGTCCAATTACATTCACTCCTTGTGGGAAGAGAGGAGAGGCCAAGGCTGAAACGGCCATTTGCAGGCTGTCCGGAATCCAAAAGGTGGTGAGGAAAGAATGAGGAGGCTGCGGATTGATTCATTCAATCATTTCGCATTTTACTGAGCTCGCTGGTCAGTGCCAGGCTCCGGGCCAGGGGCTGCGAGATCAAGAGGGCTGGGATGGCACAGCCCTTCAGGGTCTCACAGCCTCCGTGTTGGAGGGAAAACACCTACAATCTGACGATGATGCCCGCATTGAACAAGGTGTTTTAGGTCCTGTGCCTGGGGAGCCCGCCCTGCTAGCCCCACCCCTGATGGGGCCAGAGCCAATTCCTTGAAATTCCCGTCGCTCTCCCCTTCCTCCTCCCCTCCCCTCGGCCACTCCTCCCCCTCCCTCTTATTCTCACTCTTCCTGTTTATCTTTCCTTTTACCTGTGTCTCTCTTTGCCCTGTTGGTTCTGTTTCTCTGCAGAACCCTGGCCAATACAGCAGGGCACACGGTATGGCTGCTAGCTGGGGCTCTTCCCAGCCTCACCAGCTGCCAGAGTCATGAAGCAAGGGGAGTGGCAGAGGTGGGGGGTGGGCAGCGCCCAAGCCCAGGGATGCTATCTCAGGACTGCCCTCCTTGAAGTTTCCACCCCCAATAGCTTGGGAGCTGCCCCTACCTGTGCCAAAGGTCAGATCGCAAGTGCCTTCCCCTTTCCCCCTTTCAGGGGTCTGGGGGCGGGAGGCCCTGCACACTGCCCCTTAGCCCAGGTCCTCTGGGGGCCTTTTGTATGGAAATGAGGCTTGCTATTGTATCCGGTTTGAGTTGGACCCCGTTGGAGGGACTTGGAGGCGGGTAAGGCCCTTCACGACCCCCGAAGTCTTGCAAGCTGCGCATCACAGTTTGCGCTCCACCCCACACACTCCATCATCTCCTGCCTGTGCACAATCCCTACCGAGGGACGAGGGACGGCGGCCCCTGTGGCCTGCCGAGTGGCGGGACGTCGTTGCTGAAGCCATCTGGATGACGTACAACAAGGTCTTTTAGCGAGAAGTACAGGGTTCTCCGAAGAGATTTTCGCTGGAATGTCAGGCTCTGCTCCTTTTTTTTTTTTTTTTTTTTACATTAAGAACACGTGTCATTGCTCCAGAACACTGTTGTCTTCTGGGAACAAACACAGAGGCCCATTGTTTCGCCTGCCAATTAGGAGCCATGATTGACCCCAACACACAAAGGCCCGGTTGTGCCCGACCGGCAGAGGAAAGTGTCTTGGACCTTCTGACACAGGTCTTTGGACGAAGGAGCCTGAGCTTGTCGTTTATGGGGCTCTGGGGGGCCATTTCTCCCATTCCGCCAGTGGGCGGGGCAGCCAGGAGCTGGGGCGCGCTGGTCCCACAATGGTCCCCCCGGGGCCGTTGCTCCATGGACAACTTCAGTGCCCAGGTCTCACCCTGGGACAAACTCGGCCCCTGAGTTCCAGCAGCATCTCCTCCCTGAAGAGCCGCAGAAGAAAGCTGGATTTCGAAGAAGCAGTCGGTAGACTGAGGCTTCCTAGCTCGGAAGGGGGACCCGTGCCTGCTCCTGACTGATGGGTGTCTTTTGCCACCACGGGGTCAGCCACAGAGGCAACCCAGGGTCATCATGAGCAAGACACTCAGTGTCCGTCAGCCCCAGAAGGAAGGGGCTCCCTGCTTGACAGAGGCTCCCAAAGGCAATAGAAAACTTCTTGAGTTTGACTTCTTTCATGAAAACCAACCCATGGGCGCCTGAGTGGCTCAGTCAGTAGAGTGTCCAACTCTTGATTTGGGCTCGGGTCGTGATCTCAGGGTCCCGGGATTGAGCCCCACGTCAGGCTCCCCACTCAGCAGGGAGTCTGCTTGGGGATTCTCTCTCCCTCTGCCCCTCCTCCTGCTTGTGCGCATTCTCTGTCTCTGTCTCTCTGTCTCTTAAATAAATCTTAAAAAAAAAAAAAGAAAAAGAAAAAGAAAAAGATGAAGACTAGGGGTGCCTGGGTGGCTCAGTCAGTTAAGTGTCTACCTTCAGCTCAGGTCATGATCTCAGGGTCCTGGGATCAAGCCCCACATCAGGCTCCCTGCTCAGCGGGGAGCCTGCTTCTCCCTCTTCCCCTCCTCCTTGCTTATGCTCTCCTTCTCTCAAATACTATCTCTCACTATCTCTCCTTCTCTCAAATAAATAAAATATTTAAAAATAAATAAAATAAAATAAAAATGAAGACTAATGGGGACAGTGCCTGGCTGGCTCAGTTGGTAGAGTGTGCGTTTCTTGATCTCAGGGTCATGAGTTCGAGCCTCACGTTGGGTGTAGAGCTTACTTAAAAAAAAAAAAAAACAAATGAAGACCAACAGAAATAAGACTTTCCCAAATACATGCAGCAGTTATGAAAATCTATTCTTCCGGGGTAAACTTCAATCATTAAACAGGTGGAAGAAAGTGAGGGGGGGATGCTTCCTTTATAAACAGGGCTGACCTCTGCAAACACATCCTTACCACCACAGCACGGAAGAGGGAAGAGAGCTCCCAGGTCCCAGCACAGGCGAGGACTTACATCTAGGTCCCTTTTGCCTCTGAGAGGAGATTCATTGCGTAAATTGTGGCAAATTCATTTGCTAAAACAGTGTGTCTGCTATTAGGATGGTTTTTATAGAGTTTATTGTAATAACACGAAAAATTAGAATGTGAAAAAGTTTCTTACTCCTAGACTAAACATGTTTCTCTTTTCCCCAGAGAGTAATTCAAAAACAATTCATAGAGCGTGAACATGTCTATGGTTTTTTAAATTATGCTAAGATAGGAGTCTGGAAGGAAGCACTTTTTAAATGTTAACATAATCTTGGAGGAGTGGCACAATGTGATATTTTTCTTCTTTCTTCCTTTCTTTCTCCATTTTCTACCACTTTTCATAAAGAACGTGTATTCCTTTCTAGCGGGAAAGAATAAAATTAACAAAAATAAGCCAACAAGTGGTGGCAATGAGCAAATAGGCTGGGAACCCCATTAACCAGCTTCTTCTCCCTTGTTCCAAAATCGCGTTTACCCGAGGTCTGACAACTGGTGGCTGGGCACCCTTCCCGGGCTTCGTGAGATGAACACCCAGGGCCTCTTGGCCGGCTGCTGATCACACCATGTGCCAAACATAGAGGGTTGGCAACCTCTGAATTTTATCAGGTTTGGGTTTTTCTTTTTTTCTCACTCTGGCTACACACACACACATACACGCAGGCATGCACTTCCCAGAATCTCCACATTTTGGCTGCAGGAGCTCTCATGAGAAGTCCCTCTGCAAGAAACAGGCTCACAGGGTATGTGACAGTCTCCTTACAGAAAGATGACCTCCTTTCATTGATGTTGGAATCCCACTTCCGTTCTTCTCCGGGAAGCCCCTCGATGCCTAGCCGTGGGTGAGACAGATTTCAGTGATCACACCGGTGGCCATTCTTTCCAACCCAAAGGCTGCATTCCAGAGGTGACTTCGAGAGAGTCGACACAGGGAGCCTCCCTAAGCGTCTTCCAGTCTAAGAGCATGACCAGTCCCCAGGGGGAGGGAAGCACGCTCACGTCCCAGGAGATGGGCACACACACTGTGATGGGCTCCAGGTAAACCTGCTCATTTCCACTGCATCAACTGATTGAGCTCTGTGGTTTGGGCAGCCGCATTAAGCTTGTGGATTTCTCTCCTGCCTCGTCCCCCTGATTATTCATCCTGTTGATTTCAGCAAGAATTGCAGCTGAGTGCCTGAGGTCAGAATTATTTTCATTCTCCAAACTGCTAGGAGGAATCAGCTTCCATCCCCCAGGAAACTGGCTGCCTCACCTTTACATACATGGAACCCTGAACTGGGATGCTTGTCCCTCCCGTGTCCTCCCACCCCTCCCCCATACTCACCTACTTCTTAGTTCTGATGTCATCTCTCTCTTTTTTTAAAAAAATTTTATTTATTTATTTGACAGAGAGAGAGAGATCACAATTAGGCAGAGAGGCAGGCAGAGAGAGAGGAGGAAGCAGGCTCCCCGCTGAGCAGAGAGCCCGATGCGGGGCTCGATCCCAGGACCCCGAGATCATGACCTGAGCCGAAGGCAGAGGCTTTACCCCACTGAGCCCCCCAGGCGCCCCCTGATGTCATCTCTTGATGACACCTTCCTTGACGCCCACTGGCAGAGCTAAACCAGGAATGACTGGTATAGAAAATGATTCATTCATCCAACAAATATTTATTGGGTACCTGTTAGGTGCCGCACACTGGAGATACAGTAGTGAACCAGTGAGACGTGATTCTTCTAGCATAGAAACAGCTGGACATTTAATAAAATGGACAAAAGGACACCAGTGGAAGGAAGTTCAACCCCTGCGGGAGCGCAGCAGACATCTGAGCTTAATGCCACGGCACTGGGCTAGCAAATATCTTGGTGGAAATCAGGTTGGGACTCCCTTGGGTTGACTTTAATAGCAGACTGAAGGTGGTTGGTGATTTGTTTACTCAAACATTATTAAAGATGAACTATCATAGCTGAGTGTTAACCCACCCCCTCTAAAGCCCCCGTCCCCTGCTCCTGGTACCGCCAGTCTATCGTGGTGGCTTGTCATCAGAGTCACTCTGGCTGCCCTCCATTAGTGGGCAATGGAAATGCCTCCAAGTCTGTCACCATGGCCACCATCTGACTTAATCTCCACATTCTCAACATCTGTCCTTCCTTCCTTCCTCAAACATTTACTCAACACCTACAGGGTGCCGGACACTTGGGAAGGGCTGGGGTAGAGCCGCAAACAAAAGAACAAGCAGTCTCTGCTCCGTGGTGAGTCCAGGCTAGTAGGGGAGGAGAACACTACCCAGGGTCCCTCTATAAATGTAAATGAGGACATTGATAGGATAAATGAATGGATGAATGAACGCATAAATGGCCAATTACCTGGACCGCCCTAGGATCTTTGCTCTGATCCACCCTACAGTGGCACTGCCTGAGTAAGCAACACCTCCTACCCACCCCCGCTCCACATACAATTTTCAATGGCTCCCTACTACACACTAGGTCAAGTTCTAATTCCCTAGCCTGGTGGCTCTTTGTGCTCTGGTTCCAAGCTACTTCTCCACCTTCACTTCCCTCTAACCTGCTAGGATAACCTATGTACTATTATAACTATTGCTGTTTATTTTGCCTGTCTTGAAAACTCACCTCTGGTCCTCCTGTTGAAATCGTGTTCATCTGAGGGAGGGGAAAGGTGTAGGATTTGGTGGAGAAGAGCCAAAGCCTCACCTTCAAACGTGGGAAGTCCTGATGTTATTATAGAAGAATCAAGAAAGAAGAAAATAAGCATTTGAAACATGAAGGTAAATGGCAGAAGAAACAACTGAAGGATTCGATCTTGGTTGCTTCCAGGGGTAGAAATTGAGAGTTAGGAGGGACAGGGCATAAGACTGGGAAGTTCTGTTTGTTCTAAGACTGATTTTACAGAATTGCCTTCTAAAAGGCATGGATTCATTTGTTTTAGAGCTTTTTTTTTTTTTTTTACCTTTTTTAAAGTAACCCCTAGGCCCAATGTGAGGCTTGAACTCATGACCCCAAGATCAAGAGTCTCTTACTCTACCGACTGAGCCAGCCAGGTGTCCCTAGTTTGGTTTTTAATAGTTGGGTTTTTTTTTGGGGGGGGTACCTCGGTGGTTCAGTCGGTTAGGCGTCTGCCTTCAGCTCAGGTCGTGATCCCGGGGTCCTGGGGTCCAGCCCC
>CM053619.1:44424479-44459935 GCA_028646535.1 Procyon lotor
TTTTTTTAAAAGTTGTTTTTAAGGGGCGCCTGGGTGGCTCAGTTGTTGGGCATCTGCCTTCAGCTCAGGTCATGATCCCAGGGTCCTGGGATCGAGCCCTGCATCGGGCTCCCTGCTCAGCAGGAAGCCTGCTTCTCCTGCTACCATTCCCTCTGCTTGTGTTCCCTCTCTCACTGTGTTTCTCTCTGTCAAATAAATAAAATCTTTAATAAATAAATAAATAAATAAAAGTTGTTTTTAATGCCCAATGAAGCAAGATAAAAATTTAAATAAGAACTAGGGGCGCCTGGGAGGCTCAGTTGATTAAGTGTCCAACTCTTGACTTCAGCTTAGGTCATCATGGAGTGTTCAAGCCCCTGGACAGGCTCGGTGCCGGGCATGGAGCCTGCTGAAGATTCTCTTTCTTCTTCTGCCCCTCCCTACCCTCTCTGTCTACAAAAAATAAAAATACAATTTAAATAAGAACTAAAGATATTAAATGAGATGATGTCTACAAAGCTCATGGCATAATGTCTGGCATGTAACAAGCAACGAAGAAACAGCCATCATTACTTGTGCCTTTTCCATGAATCCTGCCACGAAGCAGAGGCAGGAAAGGGGATGTCATGCCTCCTCACGTCACCCCACGCGGCAATCCCGCAACAGTTTCCTAATAGATCTCTCCACCTTTGGTGTTTGTTCTCCCTTCTTAATGCCCCACCCCACCGACCAGTGGCACACTCACCTCCCTAAGACTACGTTTCTCATGAAATTCCTCTTGACAAGGGTTTTCTAGTGTGTGTTAGGGCAGTGGCAGCTGCTGGAAAATACCAACCCCCAAACTGTTAAGGGATCCCCGTGATGCATGCATATTTTTCACTCCTCTGGCATTCCAAGGAGATCTTATTCTTGACGTCTCAGGAACATAGGCCCTTTTGATTTTGAGGCTCTTCCAGGCCCTGGCATCCTGAAGTCCTTTCCATCCAAGAAGGAGGAAGGAGCTAGAGGAGAAGACGTCACGTTCCCTGCTGCCTTGGCTTGGGAGTGAGGCACATCACTTCTGGTCACATCCCATTGGCCAGAAGTAGTCACATGGCCCTACCTAGATGCAAAGGGGATGCTGGGAAATGTAGTTCCTGACTGCACAGCCTCGGCTCTTTGGAGACTTGGAGACTCACACTGCCGAGGGCAATAGCCATTTTGATGGAGGCATCTCTGCCACATTCACCACCTACAGAGTGACTTCCATGATCTTGGCTTAGCCCCATGATTCACTTACTTATCCAAACGGTGTGGGTCCTGCCTCCCAACAGAACTTTCCGTAGTCCCAGCTGCCAGTCTCGCTAACATCTCTCCCTCTCCATTCTGTAGGTTCATTCCACAGGGCACATTCCACCCTTCTAAATACAGAAGGGTTTTCTGAAATACAAACTCCCTCTCTTCTTTGAAGACTTCTTCATTTCTAAACCACGTACTGACTCACTGAAACTGAATTTCTGAGTCAGAGTTTGAGAGTTGGACAGTTGGCAACATGGTCCACCCTACCGCTAGGAGAGACGGGAAATGAGACCCAGGGAGGCTAAGGGAATCCCCCAAAGTGTGACCTTCAAAGCAGACCCTTCTGCCCTGCCTGTGAACCATTCAGCAGAAACTTCAAGGGCAAGGACAGGTCATGATCTGAATTTTGCTGAGCCAGGAATCTGATTGCATGGAGCGTTGCATCTCCTTGTGGATTTGTTGTGACAGGAGCCAGCCTCCAAGATGGCCCCCTAAGCTCTGCCTTCTGATATTCATGCCCTGTGTAGTCACTTCCCACACTGAGCCAGGGTTGGACTGCGCGACCAATAGCACAGGGTGTTTGCTTGTAATATTTGATTGTGGAGGAGTTCGGCTTCTGTTATGGTGCTCCCTCATTCTTGGATCACTCACTTTGGGGGAAGCCCTGTCTTGAGCAGCCCTATGGAGCGGTCTATGTGAAAAGAAGCGGAGGCCTCCTGCCAGCAGCCAGGAGTGTGAGGTTGGGACGGACCCTCTGGCCCGATCACAGACTCAGCCAGCACTCATCCACAACCTCATGAAAGACTCTCAGCCGCCAGCCAGGCTGCTCCTGGATTCCTGATTCTCAGAAACTCTGTGATACAACAGGGCTGTGGTTTTAAGCTGCTAAATCTGGGGATAATTTGTCACTCGGCAACAGATAACTAACACAGCCATCATTTGCTGCTCAAAATCAAGGATGCATTTTGGTTTACTTGGGAGGGGGACAACATTGAAAATTATAAAATAAATCAAAGTTTGTTTTTTTTTACTTTGGATTCTATAAAGGGCTCATAAAATGTCTACTGTAAATATCAAACATCCTGGTATTTCTTCTGTGTATTGTCCTAAGTAACCAACTAAATACTAAGAAAAAGAAAAAGACGAAGGAAGGAAGGAAGGAAGGAAGGAAGGAAGGAAGGAAGGAAGGAAGGAAGGAAGGGAGGGAGGGAGGGAGGGAGGGAGGGAGGGAGGGAGGGAGGGAAAGAAAGAAGGGAAGGGAGGGAGGAAGACTCTTACCCATCTCTTTGAAGCTGTCTGAATGCCACATCCCTATGGGGCTTTCCCTGATTCACCCCTTACTTGTAATATCTAGATGTCACCTCCCCTATTGCAGTTTGATATAAACTTTCTTATGACATTTATCGTAGTCTATCTTAATTCGTTCATTAATTCAATAAAGAAATATTTATTAAGCACTTACAGCCATCTCTGCTCTGGGTGTTTAAAATTCTTCCATGAACAACACACAAGGATTTTTCCCTAGTGGAGCTTATGTCCTAACTGGAGAGAAAGGAACAATACACACAATAAAAAGCAAACTATATATCACAGAAGGTGATAAACGCTGTAGAAAAAAGTGAAATGCAGAACAGGGAGATCAGATTGCTTATATCTTTATCATGTCTCCTCTGTTAGAGGCTCAGGAGAGGTTGCCAGTGAACTTGGAATGTCTGTAGTGCTTTGCATATGCCAGGTGCTTGCAAATATTTGCTTAATTCATGCGAGGATAAAGGAGCTAGCCCGGGAATGGGGAAGTTCTTGCAGATGGTAAATCTAAGAGTTACTGGCTGCTGAGACAAAACCCCCGCTCCTAGGTAATCATCAGATATATGAACAGATTCAGGCCAGAAGCCCAGCTGGGGGACAGCCTATGAGGGAATCCTTCTTTCAACCCCCAGCGCGAGCAATCTCATTTCGTTCATTTCAACATAAACCACCTTATCGCTCTCTGTTACACCAGAGTGCCAATGGCAGCATTGGATCGAAGAAAGACTTCTGCTCAGCATCACAGGACCCAGATAAACAAAACTGCTTTATATACCCAAACACCCCATACAAGGGACGTCCTTATCATGACTTCATGAGGCATCTTATGTTCCGTACCTAGATGACCTCACAGAGTCTGGAAGGAATAGACCCAAGTAGATAGAGACGTGTCCAGGTGCTGGGCACATTCAAGACCACAGCTTGCCTCCCAGACATCCAAAATGTCACGTTGAAATCTAGATCCAAAGAAACAAAGGCAGACAGAATATGCCTCCCATGGTTTACTATGTGATCCCCTATAGTTTGAGATTTGCTATTTGTTTTAACTACTGGCAAAAAGGGACATCTGGGTGGCTCAGTTAGTTAAGCAGATGCTTTCAGCTCAGATTATGATCCCAGGGTCCTGGGATCGAGCCCCTCTGCTCAGTGGGAAGCCTGCTTCTCCTTTTCCCTCTCTATCCCTCTCTCTGTGTGTCAAATAAATAAAACCTTTATTTTTTAAACAATAAAATAAATTGTTTAAACAATAAACAATAACAACAACAACAGGCAAAGATACAAGGTGTATGTTTTCCTATTAGGTTTAATACACCACAGATAACAAGCTACAATTGCAACACTATTGATATAGGCTAAAACAGTAATTTGTATTTAAATGGCTCTGAGTTGCAAAAGATCTAGAAACAGAATTTTAGATTCAGAAGAAATTTAGTCTCCTTTGTAAAAAAAAAAATAGCTAACTAGAATTTAAATTAAAGAAAAATTTTTAGGGATGCCTGCATGGCTCAGTCAGTTAAGCATCTGTCCTTCCGCTGAAATCATGATCCCAGGGTCCTGGGATCGAGTCCCACATCGAGTCCTGCATCGGGCTCCCTGCTCGGCAGTGAGTCTGCTTCTCCCTCTCCCTCTGGCCCTTCCCTGGCTTGTGCTCTCTCTCTCTCTCTCTCTCTCCCTCAAATATTTATTTATTTGAGAGAGAGGGGGGCAGGGAGGGACAGAGGGAGAAGCAGGCTTCCCCCTGAGCAGGGAGCCCTGATGCAGGGCTCGATCCCAGGAACCCAGGATCATGACAGAAGGCAGCCACCCAACTAACTGAACCACCCAAACACCCCTAAATAAAAATATTTTTAAAAGGTGCAAGGCCCTGGGGCGCCTGGGCAGCTTAGTCGTTAAGCGGCTGCCTTCGGCTCAGGTCATGATCCCAGGGTCCTGGGATCGAGCCCCATATCGGGCTGCCTGCTCGGCAGGAAGCCTGCTTCTCCCACTACCATTCCCTCTGCTTGTGTTCCCTCTCTCACTGTGTTTCTCTCTGTCAAATAAATAAAATCTTTAAAAAAAAAAAAGGTGCAAGGCCCTCCATTTTTTGCAAAACGTACCCCCTAGCACACACACACACGCATACACACACGCACACAAGCACACACCCATGCACGCATGCACTTGCCTCTAGTCTCAGTACAGAAGAGCCCCCTCCTACACATCCGTCCAAGGACCTCCTTACTCCTTACTTCATGGTCAACCCTTCCAAACAAATAAGCTGACATCTTCCTCTCTGCTGTGTCCTCTTCACTGGCTCTTTCTTCCCAGCATATTAACACACTCAAGTCTTTCTCTTTAAAAAAGGAAAACAAAACAACGAAAAACCACTTTCTTGACCTCATGTTCCTTTCTGGCCACACTCCCGCCTTGCAAGGCTCTACTGGTGTCCTGGGGCTGCGGAGACACGGCACCGTGCACTTGAGTGGCTTCAGCAACAGAAATATATTGTCTCCCAGCTCTGGAGGCCAGAAGTGCAGGATCCTGGTGTCGGCAGGATCCTCTCCTGGCCTCCCCCCCGCTGCTACTGCTTCTAGGGCCATCTTTGCTGTTCCCTCGCTCACAGATGCATCGCCCGGATCTCTGCCTTCGTCTGCACCTGGCCTTCCCCTTCCCCTTGTGTGCATGTCAGCGGGCGTCCACTTCTCCCCTTTCTGTAAGGACACCAGTCTTCTTGGTTTAGGGTCCCCCGGAATGACCTCACCTTGACTGTATCTGGAAGGCCCTATCTCCAAAGAAGGTCACATTCTGACGCCAGTGGGGTTAGGACTCCAGTAAATCTTTTGCGAGGGATACAATTCAACCCGTAAGAACAGCCAAACTCAAAAGAGGATCCCTCCTTACTCCTCGCCTCCATCTGTCCCCACAGATGACCCCACAGCCTGGTGCCCTCCAACGTCCGCACTGCCCTTGCTGAGAACTAAATGACTCGTGGCTGTTCAGTCTGGTGGAACTTTCCTGACCCTCTCCAGTTCCCCTGGTATTCCATGTATCCAGCTAGAACCTTCTCGAGCTCTTCTGATACTTCTCTTCCCCCTCCTCCTCCCCTCCCCCTCCCCCTCGTCCTCCTCCTCAGTGCCACCTGCCACAATGTTTCCACAGTGACCTCTCAGACAGCCAAGGATAATGTTTAGAATTATTCAAGGGCTCAACATTGCCTTCAGGATAAAGCCCAAACTCCTAAATGTGACATGAGAGGGCTCCTTAAAATCCAGTCCATGCTCATTTCTCTCACTTCCTTTTCTGCCTTTATATGAGGACTTCCTTCCTTCCTTCCTTCCCCCTTCCTTCCTTCCTTCCTTCCTCCCTCCCTCCCTCCCTCCCTCCCTTCCTTCTCTTCTCTTCTCTTCTCTTCTCTTCTCTTCTCTCTTTTTCTTTAAATTTATTTGAGAGAGAGAACACAAGCAGGGAGGCGGAGCAGAGGAAGAGGGAGAAGCAGACCCCCTGCTGAGCAGGGATGCAGGTCAATCCCAGGATCCTGGGATCCTGCCCGGAGCCCAAGGCCGATGCCCGATGCCCCGCCGCCCAACCGACGGAGCCAGCCAGGCGCCCTTGTGAGGACTGTTTCAACCCTGTTGACACTTTGCCACCGGCACCAAAGTGCTACACTTTTCTTTCACATTCCCTTTATACGGATGTTCCCTCTGTCTTCACTGCCCTTTCTCAGCCTCTGACCATTGCTCCTTTGCATCTTTCAAGAATCAAACCAGAGATCCTCCCAGGAAGTCTTGCTAAGCCCTCCAGAATGGCCTAGGTCTTTCCCCCTGCCTTCTTTAGCACTTTGTTACGTATCATAATCATGGCTTTCAGCTCCAAAGCCTTAGTCCTCTGCCTGACACACAATATCATTTCAGTGACCTTTTGATGAGTTTTCTTTAACTCACTGAGGAATACAAAGAAATCGAAAGCCCTTGTTCGTATTTAAGGTTCTTGGCTTTATTCTAGTATTTTCCTCAGTGTAGTGGGAGGACGATAGCGTCAGAATCACGTGGGGAAAGTGCTACCTCTTTAATTTATGTGAACAAGGTTCGAGAAGAAAAGCCTTTTAAGCTTTACCACAATTTTTTAAAGCAAATTTACCCCAATGTGGGGGCTTGAACTCATGGAGATCAAGAGTCCTATGCGCCACATGGGCCAGCTGGGCACTCCAAGCTTATCATGTTTTTTGTAAAGATTTTATTTATCTATTTGTCGGAGAGAGAGAGAGAGAGAGAGAGAGTAAAGTAGGGGGAGCGACAGGCAGAAGGGAAAGGAGACTCCCTGCTGAGCAGAGAGCCCAATGTGGGACTCGATCCCAGAATCCTGAGATCATAACCTCAGCCAAAGGCTGATGTTCAACCAACCAGGCCACCCAGGTGGCTTGCTTATCACATTTTTTAAGGGTATGTTAGTTGCGATCTTCTGGTGACAAGCAGGGAGAACAGAGCCCAGCTCCATTACCTTTCCTTTGGAAATTGATCATTTGTTTGAGCCTTGAAGCTTTTCCCTTTAAGAGTTTACCATGAGGATGCAAATTCTACTTGCAGAATCAACAGAGCTAGGAGGATGGACAGGATATCAGGAGGAAGAAAAGCAGCCCTGTGTGGTCGGAAGTGATGGGCAGTGTAAAGGAGGCCAATATCACACACAGACAGAACCATAAGAAAAGATGTTCTTTGTTATTTATTTTGTCTTATTCTAAAATTTTAATGTACATCAGATTCACCTGCAGGGCTTGTTAAGCTGCAGATACCTGCGGTCCACCCCTACGGTTTCTGATTCAGCAGTTCTGGCAGGGGGATCCAAGAAGTTGCATTTCTAATAAGTTCCCAGGTGATACTGAAGCTGCTGGTCCAGGGAGCACACTTTGAAAACCTCTGAGCTAGTTCAACTTCTGTGCCCAATGCAGTAATCTATTCTGCAATATCCATGGAGATGGGAACATGATCCCCTGCCTTTCTGCATAAACCAGATGTGGATCTTGTTACATTTCAAGCTGGAGTTGCTGTGGATAACCCTCATGATTCTTCTTTGAATGAAACCAAAATTTGCCTCCGAACTTTCCACCCACTGATCATAGGTCTGCCTGCTGGGATTTCATAGAATTTACCTGTGCCTATTTGTATTCTTTAAAAATTTGAGGACAGCCATCCTCTCCTGTCTGTTTCTTCTTTCCTATATCAGCCTCTCCTGCTCCTTCAGCCCTGCTGAATGGCCAGAGGATTTCCATCAACAAGTGCTGTCTCCCTGACACAGTTTTTAAGCTTGTCAATTTCTTTCATGTGCCTTTAGTACTCAAAACTGGTCATAATACTCCACGTGGGGTCTGGCCAGCTCAGAATACCTGAACTGGACACTATTTTAATACAAATTTTATGTTTTGGGGGGCACTTGGCTGGCTCAAGAGGGAGAGCATGGGACTCTTTGATCTCTGAATTTGAGATCCATGTTGGGTGTAGAGCTTTCTTTAAAAAAGAGGGGGGCACCTGGAGCGCCTGGAGTCCTCAGAGAACTGTCCTCACTGTTAAGTGTCTCTAGATTTCGGCTCAGGACATGATCTCAGGATCATGAGATGGAGCCCTGAGTTAGCTCTGCATTGGGCCCGGAGCCTGCTTAAGATTCTCTCTCTCCCTCTGCTCATTCTCCCCATTCCCATCCCATCCCCTCTACAAATAAAAAATGTAAATTGCATGTCTTTTAACAAATGGTTTTGCATGGTTAGCCATGTGAGCAGCAGCCTCCTGAAACCACACAATTTTTACATGAGATTGTATCCAGCAGATCTTCTCCATGTCTTCAAATCGCTGACTTTTTAAACTCGAGAGCTACATTCAACATTTAATTCTCTTATATGTGATTCTGTGGGGTTTGACCATCATTGCAGATTATTAACTCATATCTTAGCTATGATATGGTAATGACAGGGCCCATCAGGGGATGAAGACCCCAAATATGCCCTTCTCCATTTTACAACTTTGCTTGGCGTCTTTGCTCATTCTTTAATCAGGTCAAAGAGCCATGGAAGAGTGACACTATGTCCCGCAGTCCCCACACTCACAGCCATCATGTGCCTCCATGTTTCCGGGTCAACCCTAATTTTAAATATTTTTTCTAGTGCCACAGTTCCTCGTGCCAAACTGTGAGTCTAATTTTTGGTTCAGAAAATAGGGTCAGGGCACCTGGGTGGCTCAGTTGGTTAAGCAACTGCCTTCAGCTTAGGTCATGATCCTAGAGTCCCGGGATCCAGTCCCGCATTGGCTCCCTGCTTGGTAGGGAGTCTGCTTCTTCCTTGACCCTCCCCCATCTCATGCTCTCTCTCATTCTCTCTCAAATAAATAAAATCTAAAAAAAAAAAAAAAATACGGTCAATATAGTGCTACTTTTCTTCCTAGTGTTTATAGTCGAAGATAATAGGAGAAGACAATTATTTTGCCCAGTTTAAGCTGAGGGAGGGGAGTAGTAAAGAGAACAAGATAAGTAAAGTTGAAAGGTTACAGTCACAAAGTTAACATCAAGAATATTAAATAATGTAACTTTGGTTCCATTTCCCCCAAATTTCTGTGTATTACAATGCTTGGTCTAACCACATATCTGGATTCCTCTCTATTGATTTAGCGGTCTATTTAGTGGATGCTGCTTATTTTGAAGATGTCATTATTTTGCACTCCCTCCTGGAGCATGCGATGATACCACTATCTTCGAGAAACTAAAAAAAAAAAAAAAAAGGTTTCTCCGCAGTCAAGAATTAATGTAAATAAAATCTGACTTCAGTTCGTTCTAAGTGATACGGGTTTTGGGGAGGGGAAATACACGACACAGACATTTGAAGACGACCTTAGAGAGTGGTTTGTGATTCTGGCTACTGGACTGCTTAAAATATGGCAGTAAGAAGAAAGGAGAGCACGGGGCTCGTGAGACCCCGATGGGAAACGAGAGCGGGGAATTTGTTTTGTCTCTTTCATCCACAGACTTTCAAAGCATGACACTTGCGGTAACAAAATTGCACCGCGAAAGTAGTGTGTCATTATCTGCTCTTCAACATGGGGACACGTAGACGGGAATGGCCTCCTCCAACGCGAACAACTTTCAAGTAGCACCGCTGAGCTTCCTTCCACCGCACGCGGGCGAAAGGGGGCCTGCTTCCACGACCCTTCACGAAAATGGAGAAAATTCTCGGTTTTAAAATTTCCTCGCGACTTGTGCTGAAAGTTAAAAGGGGACTTTTAAATGGCACATCCCTCCCGACCCCTACCTACGGTTAAGGACTACTGAACACCCGAAGAGAAGCGGAGGAATGGAGGACCACCACCCGGGGCCGAGCGCGGGAGCATCCGGGTTCCCCCCCAACGCACCCCGAGCCCCGGCACGGGGTCCGCGGCGGGGGCGGATGGTTCGCTCTCGCGGGCGGGGGAAGTCTCCCGGCTGGGGCGGGGGGAGGCCGTTCCGTAGGGAGGCTTGTTTGGCTCGCAGCAGGGCGCTCCCCGGGGAGCGGCTGCGTGCAAGGGGAGGCTGGGAAGCGCGCGGCAAGCAGGATGCTCCCGGGCCCGGGTCGGCGCGGGTACGAGCATGTGCGCGGCGGGGAGGTGCAGGGCGTGTGCACGGCACGGGCGGGACGCGCGCCGGTCGCTGCAGCACAGAGGACCGGCGCCGCCGGGTCAAAATACCGCGCAAAACCGGGGCCCAGGCGCCGCAGGGTGGCGGCGGGGAGTGTGTGGGGGGGAACCAGACGGACGTACAGGGCCGGGTCCGCGCCCCGCTGTCCAGCGCGCTAACACCGGGCCACAGCGCCCACAGATCGGGAAGGATGTCGCGCAGGTCTCCATGCACCGCAGGCGGAGCGCGAGCCTCCGAGACCTGCACGCGCCCAGGCAGGGGGAGGGCGCGCGCCCGCTCGCACCCCGGCGCGCGCCCCGCGCAGTCTGCGGAACCACAACGCGAGCGGGTATTAAGGGGGTAGGACGGGGCGTGGCCTGGACAGGGAGAACCAATGGGCCGGGGAGGGGCGCGCGGGGGCGGAGCTCGGGCGCCGAGCGCCGATTGGCCCGTTTGCCCTCCGGTATGCAGATACAGTGGAGTCACGTGGCAGGGGCCGGGACGACTTCCTGTTGGAGGCCAACGCGGGGCGGGGAAGGGGGCGCGAGCGCCCCGTCTGGCTGGAGCGGGGGGAGGGGGGTTCTTGTCAGTTAGAGCAACAAGATGGCCGCGGTGGCAGCTCCGCACCTCAGCGCGACGGCCCCGGGAGCCGCAGCCGCCGCCGCCGGCCCCGCCGCTCCGCAGTCCTGAGCGCCGCCCCGGCCGCCCCCGCTGCCCCTGACAGGGCTGTCCCCGCGCCCGCCGCGCTCCTGCCGCCGCCGCCGCGGGCCCGCCCGAGCCGGAGGCGGAGGGAGCGGAGCCGGCCGAGCGCCGAGCGCCGAGCGCCGCCGCCGCCGCCACCTCGGATCCCGGGCCGCACCGGAGCCGCCGTCCCGCTTGCGGGCGCGAGGAGGAGGGCGCGTCGCGGCGTCGCCGGGGCCGGACCTGGACCTGCCGGGACGCGCCGCCGCCCACCCGCCCGCGCCGCCGCCCCCGCCGCCGCCCGCGCCGGGACCTGAGCCCGCGGCGCCGGCGCTGAGCGGGCCCCTGCCGCCCGAGCGCCCCGCAGGCCCCGGGGCGGTCGCCCGGATCGTCGTCGCCGTCGTCGTCGCTGTCGCCGCCAGGCCCGCGCCGCCGGAGCCCCGCCGAGGAGCCGCCGCCGCCGCCGCCGCCGCCGCCGCCGCCGGGGACGGAGCCCAGGTGAGCGCGGGCCGGGCCTCCGAGCCGCCGCAGCTGGCCGAGCTGGCGGCGTCGCCTTTGTTCGGCCAGGCCGGGAGCGCGAGTGCTTGGCGGGTCCGGGCGGGAAGGGATGCGCGGCGCGGGGCGGCGGGAGGAGCCGCGGGCGGCGCGGGGCCGGTGCGTGCGTGCGCGCGGGGAGAGAGGTCCGCCGAGCGCCGAGTGCGGGGGAGCCGGCGGGGTCGCGGGGGTGGTGCGGTCACACGCCAGATGTGTGCGTGTTCACGTCGTGCGGGTGTTGGAGCCGGGCTCCCCCGGAACGGTCCCCCGTGGATTTTGCATTTCCGATGGCACGCACGAACCCGCAGCGTTTTCGGTGTAGGGCCTCCCGAGCCGTTGTTTGCGGGGAGAGCGAACCCTGGGCGTGCTTTGGGGGAGGGTGGGGGCGCTCCTCGGTCTTGCGCGGGTCTGGAATCAGGTGGGCTGCTAGCGGGGTTGCAGACTGCGGAGCAATGCGCACGAGGAAAGGGAGCCGCACCGCAGCTGTCCTGCTAGCACATCACGTAACCCGAGCGCCTCAGTGCCACCTCTGCTTGAGCGACGCCTCATTTGCACCTTTACCTTGTGGATGACATTTAATCAATTGATTCATGGCTGTTAAAACGTGCAGGTGCGAACCTAGGGGTTCTGAGGGTTAACCCGGCGGAGAAGCCGTTCGCTTGTGGGTTACGCGGAGCTTTGGGAATCTCACCGGAGATGCAGGATCGGTGCCGCCCGGGGCGGGGGAGGAGGAGCCCGGGATCCCGGCTGCACCTTTTGCGTTTTAGGGCACTCGACGGTGTCAGTGATCCTGTACAAAATGAGTGGATTTGTCTCTTTGCCTCTGTCAGATTAAACCTCCATTTGAGTTGTCTGCTCGGTTGTGTCTAGGCATGAACTGCAGATTCTGAACTCAAAATGGTGCTCTGTGGATGTCCAACTTCAGCGTCTTGAAGGAGTTGCAAGTTGGAAGCATCTGGCTGGTTTAATCCATTGTGTCGCCGACGGTCGGGTTTTCTCCTGCGTCGGGTATTCTCGTCGCTGCGCTGCTGTCGGTGTAGGTGGTCAGATTATGATGATCACTGTGTGGAGATTGCTACGAGCCTGAACGGAATTTGACCCGCAGAAGGCTTATTTTATGCAACTTATTTCCCACGTTTAGAATTGAGTAACTATGAGGGTGAGTGGAGACACTGGGAATGTGGCTTGAGTGATCTGCGCGGACAGTGGTGGCCAGTTGGAAATGTGGACGGGTGTTGACAGTTATATGCGCAGATTCCAGACTTCCTTCTGGACTGTGAGAAAGAGTAGAAGATAAAACTTAGCCCCTGGCCAGATGGACGTGGTTGGCTGAGGGCACCTTGAAGAAATTTACATTGTTGGAGAACCACGGAGATGGTGAGGGTCTTTGAATACCTTTCAGTGTGGCACTCGTAGGATGCTTTGTGGGGGGAAATGATGGCAAATGAGGTTTTAAAAAATGACTAGCCCAGTTACATTATCTAAGTTAATTTTGTCAGTGTTTATGGAAGATAGTAATGGTCTGAACAGCTGCCACTCTGCTTAACTATCCTGAAAGTTTGCTCTTTCTACAGAAAGTTTTTAATATTTATATTTTCATAAGAATAGAGGTCCTCAGACTCTTTTTCTTTCACACCTTGGGTTATGAGATAGTGATACCTCAGAAAATAGTAACGGTAAGTATTGGTTAAGATAAATTTGACTTATGGTGACACAGAGTGATTTTTTTCAAGCTAGCACTTAAGCAAGAGAATGGATCTGGGGATCCCAGATGTTTTATATATGTTAAATACACACGCAGAGAGAGGCTTGATTTTATTAGGAGGATCTAGTTTTAAAAGACTGATTGTAAGTCTTCCATGTTTCTTGTCCAAACCAAAGACCTTACTGACAGGTACCTCTGTTTTACTCTTAAGCTATTAATTAAATAAGGTTGACACCTTATTTAAGGTGTCATAAGGGTTAATCCTCACTATTTCATTTTAGATTCTGGCATTTAAATATGTTAGTAGTGACCTGGGGTACATGTAAATGTTGGCTTTGGTTTTCCTTCTTACAATGTTTATTGTTGTTGTTCTTTTTTGAGTGGTATACGTTTTAACACTTTGACAAAGATTATTTTGTAGCAGGTTTATATTTATACTTAGTTGGCTCAGGAGTTTTGGAACACATAGTTGCATTAGAGGGCTGATTATGAGGGAAAGTGGGGTGCACTGTTTCATTGGACCTGCAGGGATTAAAACAGAAGTAAGTAAAGGGGGGGTAATACACTCTAAAATTACAGTATTTCTCACGACCACCACCTTTTCGTTAAACAGCCAGCTTTACTGAGATAAATTTGTGCTTCTCCAAGTGCTGTCATCTGGCTTACTTCCAAAACCAAGCTGGGGAGGAGGAGGTCAGGGCTGGAGTGGGGCAGCCTTTTTCCTTAGTGAAGAGAGCTTTCAGTTGGAAAGAAATGGAAGATAGAATTCCTACAGTACTGGCTGCAGACGGAGTGTCTGCATGACTGCCCCAACTCCAAGTGAGGGCGAGAAGGGCCTGAGTATAAATTTACTCTTGCTCCACTCAGTGGTGCTAATCTTAAATTAAAAGGAAAAAAAAAGGTACTAGTGGAAATTAGTTTATTTATCCTTTATTTGAGTACATAGAATATCTTTGGCTTCATATAACTTTTCTAACAACCTAACATTTTAAGGCTTAGGAGCCATATTAAAGACTATTTATGGGTCTTTTTGGCCTTCCCCAGTAAGACTTAGATCCATGAGATTGCATGAGTATGTTGTAGAAGACTCTTTAGCACCCAGTCAGGGTTTATTATGCAAAGGTTGCTATCTGAGAAGATTTAATAAGGAAGAAAGTAGATGGTCAACTCCGAGGCTGTTCCCCATATCAGAACAATGTATGAGATCATTAAGATTTGGGAATGCAGCAAACACAGATTATCTAGCTAGAGCAACTGAAGTCCTGGGGGCCGGGGTGGGGAAGCATGAGAAACAGAGAGGTGAGGAGGCACAGATTTCCAGAAGGTCTTGGAACCAGGAGAAGGATGGGTTGGGGGAGCAGGAGGTGAGTCTAAGGAAGTGAGGAAGACCCAGGCAACTCTGTGTGTGTGTGTGTGTGTGTGTGTGTGTGTGTGTGTAGTTTTTGGTTTCTTTGAAATTGTTATGGCTTCTTACTGGTGATTTTTGAGACAAACGGCTTTTTACTTTTCATGCCAGCTTTATTTTAGGGGGTCTTCTGATGTTTTAGATGAGCTGTAAGGAAATCTTTCGAAGGAGTATTGGTGCTCTGGTCTATTTTGTATGATGAGTGGATTTTATTTGCTTAATTAAGACAGTTCGCATCTTAATTTTGTTTGAAGATGTCACAGATTTAAGTAGAGAGAACAGAATATCAGAGAGAGCAGAATATCATGGCCTTTTTTTTTTTTCAGATAGATTTTTAGATTTTCTTGCTTTAAGTCAGTCTAAACACAAATATCTAAATTTTTACAAATTAGCTTTTAAATAATTGTGCAGTCATGAGGAGAGCATTCTTTACTTTTCCAAATAATATACAGTAAGCTTTCTTTAAATAGATTTTAATGTAGTAAAGGTGTTCTCAATTATAAACATTCAGCTTGTGTACAGTTTTTCAAGAATATAATTACTTACAAACATAAAGATTACTTCTCAGAAATAGCTGTAACCATGTGTAGAGATTGTGTGATGTTGAAACCAAGAAATGTGCAATCCTTGCCCAGTGAACTTGTTTGAATAACTTGCTTAAAATAATCCTGTAAGTTTCCTATTGTGCAGAGTGTGCGTTTGAACTGTAAGTTATTTAATGAAAAATAAAATATGTATTCTTTAATTCTCCCACTGGGATGTGACAAGGTTTTCTATATTAAAAACATGGTAAAAATTCATACCCTCTGTGCCATTTTTAGAGTTTTACTAAAAACGAATTCTTTCCTTGGCCCCAGATGCTTTCAGAGAATGAAGAAGCTGCTGCAGGGATGGAGAGCTTTGTTAAGAATGCATTCTTCCCCTGTAGCCCTCCAAAGGCTATAGAGCCGTGTGCGGAGCTAGACAATCTGGGCACCCAGCCATAAAACATCACTGCTGAAGCACAGATAGTTGTTCGCGCCCTCCTGAGCCCTCCTGGCTGCAACCACAGCAGAAGGAATGGCCTTGGGAAAGCAGTGTTCACTGCTGTTTTCAACTCTTAATATTCCATGTGGCTCCATGAGTCCCAGCTATGCAATGGGACTTGGGTTTACTAAGATACAGTAATGAATAAGGATGGGCAAGAATAGAGCTGCTAAGGCACGTCTCTTCCAGGCCAATGCATTTAAATATTTGCTCTAGGAAGTAGGAGTATGAGCTGTCTGTCCTGCAGTCTCCCTTTCCTTCTTGGCCTGTTTGTCACAGCGCTGTTGTGAGAGCAGCCTGCCTGAAGACACGTAGGATCACGAGGCCACTGGGGCACAGCACCCAGGGCCCAAAGAGTCACGTGGAATCTGTCTTCCAGAGAGCCGGCAGGAGGGATTGGTCTGTTGGCTCTCCGTTCCCACTTCACTTCCTCATCAAAAAATTTTTTGTGCAAAGGTATAAGAATGAAAGAGTGTGCAAATAGATCCAGTCATTGTCATTATAAGGTCACGGCATTTTCTGTGGCCAACATCTGTTTGTATGTAAATCCACAAGATTCCCCATGACCCTCTAGAATACCACCTGGACAGCTCTTTTTTTCTTTAAAGACCCTCTCTGTTTTCCTCTTTGGAACATTTTAGGAATTAATACACTGTTACGTCTTCATAATGCCCTTCCTGTGAAGGTCCGAACTGCAAACCTACAGTTTCACAGTATCAAGGCAAATTATTCTCAGCAGGGGGATCACCCCTATCTGTGGTTGAGTCCCCTACTAAGGTGCAGACTGGCTAGAGCCAAGGTGGTTTAGGGAATAAGCGCTTTGTTGGATTCATTTTATGTGTACAGTCTAGCTCATTAAGAATAGTATCTCTCACAACTAAAATCAGCTGCTTGAGTTGAGCCTGGCAAAGGTTTTGTTTACTTTTTATTCCCAAAGATAATTTCTTTTTAATTACTCTTTTAATAAGTAGGGGGAAATCTAAGTTAAAATAGCAACAGGGAATTAAAGTTAAGATCTGCGATTGGGAAATGGCAGCGTTGGGACACTGTACCACCTTTGCATCCACTCGTGCTGTGGAAAGATGTTAACAGAGTTGTTCAGAAATTACAAGGAGGGGGTGCAGAATTACTCCTTTGATTACATTCTGTTTTCTCACACTGGGTATCAAGTGGCCAGTGCACAAGGGGAGGGGAAAGAGTCTGTAGGAAAGGAATTTAATCGGCTTTGTTCTTCAGGAGGCTGATGTTTTAGAGAAGGGTTTTGGGCCAGGAGATGAGGTGGGGGAGGAAGGTGATGGCTGTGGAAGGAAGGACATTTGAGTCTCTGGGACAATCGAGAATTGGGGATGGGGATGGGGGTGGCTAGTTAGAAAGCAGGCTCTCAGGTCACCAGACGTCCACTTAAAAATAATCTTCGGGGCGCCTGGGTGGCTCAGTGGGTTAAAGCCTCTGCCTTCGGCTCAGGTCATGATCTCAGGGGTCCTGGGATCAAGCCCCGCATCGGGCTCTCTGCTCAGTGGGGAGCCTGCTTCCCCTCTCCCTCTGCCTGCCTCTCTACCTGCTTGTGATCTCTCTCTCTGTGTCAAATAAATAAATGAAATCTTTCAAAAAAAAAAAAAAATAATCTTCAAATAGGTACAGCTAATAATTGAGCACTTACTGTGTGATAGTGTACCAAGGACATGAGTATTATCTTAATACAACACACCTGAAAAATAGTTGCTTTTTTTTGTTCCCAGTGTACAGACCCGGAAAGGGAGGGCGGAGAAGGAAATAATTTCTACATGATCCTATAGCCAGCAGAAAGTAAAGCCAGAATTTAGACTCAGTCCATTTCAAAGCCCTCACTCATGGATAAATAGCTTGGATTATTTGAATAGCTTTTTAATTAGTCTTTCTTCTAGTCTATATCCTACCAATCCCTCTGCTAATATTAACTGAATGCTTTCTGGGCACTGTGTGTGTGTAATCTGTTCCTCAGCAGCAACTTGTGAGGTAGCTCCTGTTACTGTGTACATTCTCTAGATGGGGAAGCCAAGCCCCACGGAGGTTGAATAATTTACCCCAAATCAAAGACTTAATAATGTGTTTAGGTCCTATGATGCCGGCATCAGAGCTCTTTATCATCCCCTTGCGCTGCCTTCTAAACCCCAAGCCTGGTCGCATCATTTCTGCTCTACTCCACCGCCTTCTCTGTGCGGTGGTCACAGTGAGGATCAACGGCTCCCTGCCCTCCTAGAGTTGTCTGACTAGTGAGAGAGGCAGACACCAAACAGAAAACAAAACAAAAACTGAAATAGCAATTAAATGTTGGGAAACTTCCTTAAGTTAACAAAAACTTGTGGTATATAATTATATAGTCATATACCGTGTCTGCCCTCTTGAAGACGCATGTTAGTGTACTGGATGCTCAAAGAAGTCCTGCAGAAAAAAACGTGTGTTTACCTTTATTAGCCCAATTTTCTCCAAATTTATGTGACCACCACACATCGTTTTCACTTTATATTCCTTTTGATTCTGTGGCATCAACTCTGAGAATGCAGTGATCAGGCAAGACCTCACTGGAAACAGGACCAGGAAAGTTGGTAGAATTTGGCTGGACGGGGGATGTTTCGGAGAGGGGCTAAACATAGCAGCTGGGGCTTGTTTTTTTTTAAGTAGACTCTATGCCTAGCTTGGAGGCCAATGTAGGGCTTGAACTCACAACCCTGAGATCAAGACCTGAGCTAAAATCAAGAGTCATTCAGATGCTTAATGGACTGAACCACCTGGGCACCCCTGGGACTCAGTATTTTTATCCAATAAGTGAACACTAGGTCTAGTTGTAAATGGAAGCTTTGTATCGGCAGCGAACCTTAGAAGGAGCTCTGTGGGTAGAACCTCCATTCCTTGGCTGCATTCCTTGGTTGTTGGTGGGCGTGACATGAACCAGGTGGCAGATTAGAAACTTCTTTTGAACAGATGGTTGAAGGGGAAATTGGAAGTGTGAAGACCATGATGTTTGTAGTTGTCCGTGTAAGGTGATGAGGCTTGGACAAGCTGGATGGTAGGATCAGACTGAAAAGGTGTTACAAATAATCAGGACGAAATGATACAGAATGACCAGTGTGGACTGTTGGAAGCAGTGAGTTCTAAAAAGACTCGCAGTGCTTGCCACTCTTCCTGGAAGTTCTAGAGAGGCTTTAGGTAAATAAAGAAGCTAATGTTAAAATAGTTGGTAAAATATATAGCGTGCATCCTTTTAGAATGCTGACTGGGGAAAGATGACACATAAGATAGCAGTTTTAGGAGAGTTTGTTGTTTGAGGTTCTGGGATAGAGATTTGACTCACAGCATAAATCCCAGTATATAATGAGCCCTGTAATAATAGGGTTCTGCCATTAATTATGGTGAATATTCTCGATGAAATCAAATTTTCTTAGTACCATACCCATAAAAATATCTTAACTCAGATTTTATATAACAGTACTAGGTGTGTTGTAAACTTTATGGATATGGAATATTGACAGAAAAGAGAAAACAAATCTTCAGGATCCCCGGGAAATGTAAGATCAGATTATGACATAACAGATAAGATTATAATATAAACGGCAGTGTTAGGCTGTGTTGAAGTTACTAGAACTTTCTAAAGGTTAGATAAATGTAATAGCATTCTTAATAAGTGATTGTAAATTCTTTTTTTTTTTTAACAAAGAAAATAAAACAACAAAATGGACCTTTTGTTACTTTTATAGAGTGCGGTGGGGAAGGTTTTTGGGGGGCTGGCTTTAAAAGAGACAAGAATATTATTTATTTACTGTAGTCAGGTGACGAGTAAGAATTTTAGCCACAGTTGCATTTTTGTATATATTATGGTTTTGTATTTAATTGATGAGCATGAATCATTCACTCTGTTCATTTTAGACTCAGAACCCCAGCTAAGCTCTTTACAGATTCCTGCTTTGCAAAGAAACCTTCATTATCATCATCATCATCATTTTTCGCTTAGATTTTGAGTTACTTGGTAGCAGGGATAATAACATGGCCATCTTTATATTATCTACAGTATTTTGTGGATACTAAGATCAACATTTTCAGTTTTCTTTTGAGTCCTCTGTTTCTTCAGAGATGTTGTTTCCACAAATGAGAGTAGGGGAGAGAAGAGGCTGAGAAATGAATACTTTCCTTCTGTTTTTAGACTTCTTTGGGACAGTGGCCTGCTGACCATGTTTCAGCCAGTCAGCCAGCGCGTGGGGTGCGTCTGCAGGCGTGCGGCCGTCTCCACAGTCCTCAGTGGCACCCTTGTACCGCGTGTTCTGTGGGCTCTTCCCTCTCCCAGAGGCCCTTGGGCTCTGCCAGGAAGTGCCACCAACCAAATTATGAAGAAATAATGTGACATTTCTTATGGACATTTAAATTTTGGTTTGGTAAACAAATTACAGAATAATTCCTGGCTTGCCTTTTACAGATCTGGTAGCTATCTTCAGATGCTAGCCCACTGGAAGAATGAGTATTTTAGCTAATGGAACCATTCTGGCCAACCCAGAATATTTGGTTAGTATATATTAAACATATCATTTTATTCTCTATCAGGGGGACTCTAGAAACTAAGTTTTAAAAGGATGTTGTCAAAAATTCTTTTTATTGAAATCAGTTTATGTTGATTCCTAATTTAAATATTCCTTTGGTTGGGGCACCTGGGTGGCTCAGTGGGTTAAGGCCTCTGCCTTCGGCTCAGGTCATGATCTCGGGCTCCTGGGATCGAGCCCCGCATTGGGCTCTCTGCTCAGCGGGGAGCCTGCCCCCCCCCTCCACCTGCCTCTCTGCTCACTTGTGATCTCTCTCTGTCAAATAAATGAATAAAATCTTTAAAAATAAATAAATATTCCTTTGGCAAAATTATTAGATGTGGTTATTTAATTAGCTTACATACTTGCCAATTTATCTTTTTTTTTTTTTTTTAAGATTTTATTTATTTATTTGAGAGAGAGAGAGTGAGAATGATGGGGAGGCAGGGAGAAGGAGAAGCAGACTCCCTGCTGAGCAGGGAGCCTGATGTGGCGCTGATCCCAGGACCCTGGGATCATGGCATGAACTGAAGGCAGATACTTAATGACTGAGCCACCCAGGTGCCCCTCAAATAGGTAAATAAAATCTTAAAAAAAAAAAAATGGGTTTTTCTCTTTAAGTTGTGATTTTCTAACTAAATCTCAAGTTAGTGGACATCAATTTCAGAATTCAGCCTTTAAGATCACTCAGTTTTTCTTTCATTTGTTTTTTCCCATAACCTTTCCCCCATTTTTTCATTTGCTCTTTTAATATTTTTTCATTTTATTTTACATTTTTTCTCCTGAAATTGCACTTCAGAAATTATAGTAAGGCCTGGTTTGGGGCAATTGGGTGAACAATCTGCTTTCTTGCATTTCAGTGCGCTGTTGTATTGCTGAGCCTGTTTGCTCTGAAGGTATAAATTCACAGCTGGAGGAAAGATTCCAAATTTCATAATAGCTGTAGTTTTTTAAATATGTATAATTTCATTTTTTTATGAATTTATTTATTTTAGAGAGAGAGTGTGCACTCGCATGCACACAAGTCGGGGAGAGGCAGAGTGGGAAGTCTGACATGGGGCTGGATCCCATGACCCATGGGATCACGACCTGTGCCGAAAGCAAGAGTCAGACATTCAACTGACTGAGCCACCCAGGTGTCCCAATAGCTATAGTTTTTTGAGTGCTTATCATGGGCCAAATATAGAAAGCCTAATATAATTTCATTTATTCTCATTAATAGATGAGAAACCAAGGTACGAGAGAGGTGAGGTCTACCTGATTAACAGTGACCATGTTCCTGACTGTTCCCTTATTCCATTCCATTCAGACAGACAGAGTGATTTTCATTATTTTTAAAGATCTAAGAGTTCTTTGGGGCCCCAAATTTGAAGTGTAACATCTGACCTATTTTAATAAAGCAATTTTTAAAAGATTTTTTTCATTTATTTAACAGAGAGAGAGAGAGAGATCACAAGTAGGCAGAGAGAGGGGGAAGCAGGCTCCCTGCTGAGCAGAGCCCGATGTGGGGCTCAGTCCAGGACCTTGAGATCATGACCTGAGCCGAAGGCAGAGGCTTTAACCCACTGAGCCACCCAGGGCCCCCTTAATAAAACAATTTTATTAAGTGTCACATAAATAACCTGTGTCTATTAGGTTCATAGCCTCAAATAGTATCATTTTGGGAGCTAAAAGTATATTAAGAGAAAACTAATGTTGATGTGTTTGTAAGAATCATTTATATTTGAAAAACCTGAAGGTGGGGACACCTGGGTGGCTCAGTTGGTTAAGTCTGCCTTCAGTTCAGGTCACGATCCCAGGGTACTGGGATCAAGTTCCGCATCAGGCTCCCTGCTCAGCGGAACTCCCTGCCTGCACTCCCCTTGCTTATGTGCATGTTCTCTCTCTCTCTCGCTCTCTCGCTCTCTCTCTCTGACAAATAAATAAATAAAATACTGAAAAACAAAACAAAACAAACCTAATGGTGAATTTCTTTTCTCTCTGATTTCTAACGTTGGCATCTAGAATGCAGTGAGGCAAGGAGTGTGTCTGCAAGACAAACAAAAATCTCATGGATTATTATTATTATTATTATTTTTTTTTTTTGCCACAACAGCAGGTTTTTCTTGAAGTATTATTTGAAAATTAACATTACTGAAAATTTAAGCCTATTTAAAGGGATTCTAGTTTTGATCCAAATTATTAAAAGTGGGAAGACATTTCTGTAAAACACTGTGTCACTTTGAAACTAGAACACTTTAGTTAATGGTGTAAGCTGGAAGCAAGCTGCCTTTGATATAGAAGAGCCACGTACAGATGGGTGATAACTGTCTTTTTTCAGTTTAATTCACCCATTTCCTATTCAATCTCAAATCTCAGTTGGAAAGAAATTTCCCTTGCTTGACCCATTTTTCTTCAGCATTATATCTTTCTTCTGCTTCTTCAAGAACAAAAAGTTTGAAAGAATGGAGTGTAACCCTTGTAGACTTAGATGGTAAGAATAGTCAGACACTTGCTTTGGAAAACACATATTCTTTTTGTTTTGTCATGTGGCTATCTGGTTGGAGGGATAACAGTTTTGCTCCCCCCCCCCTTTTTTTTTTAACTTCTGAATGGTTTACTTACCAGATAGTTGGAAAGGATTATTGGTTTGAGAAAAAGCTCTATAGTAATAATAATAATAATATCAATAATAATCAATAATAAAATCAATATAGCTTTATTACATCTTTAAAATATCACAGATAAGTCATCTGGCATCTTACTGTTTCTGTAGCTGGACAACTTGGGTCTTATGCATCAGCCTGCTAAACTGTTCCTTTTTTAGAAAAGTAGATAACATCCAAAATTTTTCTGATATCCTTGTTTTTAACTCTTATGGTTTGCTGAATCAAAGCAGCTGAGTTTGATACAAGTTCACTGTCATTTCCTTCAAGAATTAACCTCTCTCAGGGTACCTGGGTGGCTCAGTTGGTTAAGTGTCCCAACTCATGATTTCAGCTCAGGTCATGATCTCAGGGTCGTGGGATAGAGCCCCATGCCAGATTCTGTGCTCACTGGGGAGTCTGCTCAAGATTCTCCCTCCCCCTCTTCCTTTGTCCCTCCTTACAATGTTCTCTCTCTAAAAATAAATAAATAAATCTTTAAAAAATTAACTCCTCTTTCTGGTATTGAGATACTGAACGCACAACACTTGAACTCTCCTGAACCCTACGGATGAATTTTTCCACCCAAGAAATTTTGGATTTCGGGGCGCCTGGGGGGCTCAGTTGGTTAAGGCATCTGCCTTCAGATCAGGTCATGATCCCAGGATCCTGGGATTGAGTCCTGCATCGGACTCCCTGCTCAGCAGGAAGCCTGCTTCTCCCCCCGCCTCTTCCTGCCTCTCTCCCTTGTCTCTCTCTCTGACAAATAAATTAAAACTTAAAAAAAAAAAAATTTTTTTTTTGGATTTAAAGAAGAGAACCATTCTCCTGAATAACAGTGTTGATGGGAGAGTGAGCATACATGGATGTCATCTGGTAACAGAAGCCCGGTCTAACACTCGATCATGTTCTGTACAGGACTGCAGATCATATGGGTAGCCAGCCAGTTCTTTCTATTTTCTGCTATTTGTCAACTCAGAGCCTCTTCTTCTTTCCGAGGAGACTGAGTTCTACATTGAGGTGATTGAAGTCCCTCCACAGGGTTCTTCTGGGGCCATTTACTAGACCAGTGCATGGATCCCTTCAGAGTGATGTTGACATTTTCTGGGCTATCAGCACTCTGATTATTGAGAATGGTCTTCATTCTCACAGTAGATGTGGCAAAGAGCAACAATTTTGCTGTTTTGATTTCACAGTTTTCAGAAGAGATATATCTTATATGGCTGATATTGGTAGAAAGGCATATGGTAGAAGAAAAAAATAGGTGTGTGGGGGTAAGGATCTTGTTTTAGTAACATGGACAATTTAAAGATGTTATCATTTTAGCAGACATATACAGTAAGCCTGACATTGATACATATGTATTGTAAAATGTCTGTGTGGAGATCCGGTCTCTTAATATCATTATCTTTACACCTCCATTGGTCACAGATATGACATGTTATCATGTGATAGCATTTATTTCACATCCATGGCTTACAGAGCGCTTAAATTGGCTCCGTCCTTGGGGCGCCTGGGAGGCTCAGTGGGTTAAAGCCTCTGCCTTCTGCTCAGGTCATGATCTCAGGGTCCTGGGATCGAGCCCCGCATCGGGCTCTCTGCTCAGCGGGGAGCCTGCTTCCTCTCTCTCTCCCTGCCTTTCTGCCTACTGTGATCTCCCTCTCTCTGTGAAATAAATAAATAAAATCTTTAAAAAAAAAAAATTGGCTCCGTCCTTGCTAGATCAAATTATAAATGTCCTAGCATACCTAATTTAACAGGACTCTCCTTCATAAAATTATCTCTGACTTCACTCATGGAAACTTTCTCTTTATGGACATTCACACTTTTGGTAATTCAGTCCTTTAACATTATTTTTTTATTTTATTTTATTTTTTTTTCAGTCCTTTAACTTTAAATACCACACAAGCCCTGAAGGTTTCTAAATTTTATATCACCAGCCTGGACTTCTCCCCAGAATCAGTATTTGCCTACCCAGTCACCTTGCCACATCTTCACGTGACTGAGGCATGAGAACCCCCCCTCACATGTCCAGGACCGAGCTCCTGCCCCCACCCCCACATCTGCTGCACTTGCACTCCTCCTTGTCTCCAGTAGCACTTTCTTCCTTTTAGTTGCTCCAGTCAAAAATTTTGGAATCCCCCTTGACTCTCCTTTTTGTTCCCATGTATACTCCATGAAAAGTTAAATGAGATTTCTAAGTCACTGTGGGTCAAAGAAGAGATCACAAGGAAAAGTCAAATATATTTTGAACTGAATTAAAAATAGAAAACACCACATACTAAAATTCATGTAGTGCAGCCAAACTCTACTAAGAGGGAAATTTATAGCTTTAAATGCCTATATTAGAAAAGGACAAAGATCTCAAATCAAAAATTAAGCTTTCACTTTATGAATCCAGAGAGTGAAAAACAAACTTAAAAAAGCAAATAACAGGGGCGCCTGGGTGGCGCAGTCGTTAGGCGTCTGCCTTCGGCCCAGGTCAGATCCCAGGGGCCTGGGATCGAGCCCCGCATCGGGCTCTCTGCTCCGCAGGAAGCCTGCTTCTCCCGCTACCAGTCCCTCTGCTTGTGTTCCCTCTCTCGCTGTGTTTCTCTCTGTCAAATAAATAAAATCTTAAAAAAAAAAAAGCAAATAACAGGAAGGAAATAAAGATCAGAGTGGAAGTCAGTGGAGTACAACCAGAAAAATAGTAGAGAAGATCAATAAAACCAGAAGCTTGTTAATTGGAAGGATCAACAAAATTGACAAACCTGTGGCTAGATTGAGAAAAACAGAGAAGACAGCTTAGGTAAAGTGACACAGTCCTAAAAATGTTCAGAGTCCACCAAACTGATTTAACAAGAATGAAAAATCTGAATGGGCATATAATAAGTGAAGACATTAGTAATTATAAGTCTTTTTAAAAATAAGCTCTACGGGGGCACCTGGGTGGCTCAGTCGGTTAGGCGTCTGCCTTTGGCTCAGGTCATGATCTCATGGTCTTGGGATCAAGCCCCACATTGGGCTCCCTTCTCAACAGGGAGACCTTCTCCCTCTCTTACTCCGCCTGCTTGTGCTGTGTTTGTGTGTGTGTGTGTGTGTGTGTGTGTGTGTGTGTGTGTGTGTGTGAAATAAGTAAATCTTTTAAAAAAGTAATAAAAATAAAATAAGCTCTATACCCAACATGGGCCTGGAATTCATGACCCTGAAATCAAGAGTCACATGTTCCACTGACTGAGCCAGCCAGGCGCCCTAGTGATTACAATTCTTGCCACAAAAAAAAGCCCAGGTCATTTTGGCTTCACTGGTAAATTCTGTCAAACACAAAGACCTAATAACACACCTTTACACACATTTCCAGAAAATAAAGGTGGAGGAAATGCTTCCTTTGGGGGGGTGGGATTATTTATTTATTTGACAGAGGGGGACAGTAAGAGAGGAAACACAAGCCGGGGAAGCAGGAGGTAGAGGAGCAGACTCCCCGCTGAGCAGGGAGCCCGATTTAGGGCTCGATCCCAGGACCCTGGGATCATGACGTGAGCTGAAGGCAGCTGCTTAACCCACTGAGCCATCCAGGCGCCCCAAGAATGGAGTTCTTTTTTTTTTTTTTTTTAAGATTTTATTTATTTATTTGACAGAGAGAGAGATCACAAGTAGGCAGAGAGGCAGGCAGGCCGAGGGGGAAGCAGGCTCCCTGCTGAGCAGAGAGCCTGATGCGGGGCTCCATCCCAGGACCCTGAGACCATGACCTGAGCCGAAGGCAGAGGCTTTAACCCACTGAGCCACCCAGGTGCCCCAAGAATGGAGTTCTGATACATGCTATAGTGTGGATGAATCTCAGTATCATCATACCAGATGAAAATAGCCATATTTCATTTATATGGTATTTCCACAAAGGGCAGTACGGGGTCCAAAAGTATGTTAGTAGTTGTTCAGAGCTAAGGGTGAGAATTAGAATTGGGTACAGTTTGGATCTTGGTGGGTAATGGAAACGTTCAAAACCTGGATCATGGTTCTTGTGGCTGTACAACTCCGTAAATGTACTGACTTCATGAAGGAGAAAAAGCTACCCTTTTATCTGAAGGCTTTGGTGTGCATCAAATGTGCTTACATACTGCAGACACTCTTGTGTTTTTTATTAAAAATATCAGAATTGGTTCTTGTGGTTTTGTTTTCCTTAGTTTTATTTGGAGTTTATATTACCAGTGCTGTTTAATGTTCTCTATACTCAAGGTAGTAATGGGTTAGCAACAACAATCTTATTTACCAGCATTATATTTTGTGTGCCTGCTGTGTTTTCAAGAATAAGTCTTAATTAATTTAAATTATTGAAAACTCACAGATCTGTAGGGCTTATAGAGGAGAAAACTTAGATCCAAAGAGGGGGTGTGACTTGCCTAAGATCAGACAGTCCTGGGTTCAAACTGGAGTCTTGGAGAAAACTAGTTTTATGCCTTTTGTCATAGATAAAAGAGCAAAGGGAAAGATATTTATAATACAGGTCAGTGAGCAAACATATTTTAAAAATTAATCTTTCCAGTAATCAAAGAAAAGCAAATTAAAGAAACTAGATTCGGAGGAACATACTAAGTTAGCAGTATCTGTCTATCTATCTATCTATTTTTTAAAGATTTTATTTATTTATTTGACAGAGAGAGAGAGATCACAAGTAGGCAGAGAGGCAGGCAGAGAGAGAGGGGGAAGCAGGCTCGCTGCTGAGCAGAGAGCCTGATGCGGGACTTGGTCCTAGGACCCTGAGATCATGACCCGAGTTGAAGGTAGAGGCTTAACCCACTGAGCCACCCAGGCGCCCCAGTTGGCAGTATTTAAATATAATACTAAGGAGGATGAGAAAAGAAATTCTGCCACTCGTGCTGCTAGTATAGTAAGAAAATGGCTGTGAAAATGGTAATGTACTCAAAAGACTGAGTTACATTGTTGCTCATGAGTGTATCTCTTGAGATTCAGTTTTGTAGTATGTTGGTGAGAGCGGGATGAGGAGCAAAATGAGAAAAACTGAGTGACCACCGGAAAGACGAGAGTAGAGGGAATGTGGATGCCCCCTTATCATTTTGCCTATAAAGGAGGCTACACACAGCACTCTCTTGTTAAGATTTTATTTATTTATTTGTCAGAGAGAGCCCAGCAGAGGGAGTGGCAGGCAGAGGGAGAAGCGGGTTTCCTGCTGAGCAAGGAGCCTGATGCGGGACTGGTTCCCATGACCCCAGGACTCCAGGATCATGACCCCAGCCGAAGGCAGACACCTAACTGAATGAGTTACTCAGGCATCCCAGCACTTTTTTTTTTTTTTTTAAGATTTTATTTATTTGTTTCAGAGGGAGAGAGAGAGCACGAGTGGACTGAGGGGCAGAGGGAGAAGCAGACTTCTTGCTGAGCCGGAAGCCTGGCTCAGGGCTCCATCCCAGGACTCCGGGGAGCCGAAGGCAGATGCCCAACCAACTGAGCCACCCAGGCACCCCCCACACAGCAGTTTCAAAAAATATTTGTCATTCTTATAGAAAGGTAATTATTTCCTAAATATTACTTAGTCAAACCTTTCCTTTTGAGGGTAAAATCTATTCTTTCTTTCTTTTCTTTTTTTTTTAAAGAAATGTATTTACTTGACAGAGAGACAGCGAGAGAGGGAACACAGCAGGGGGAGCAGGAGAGGGAGAAGCAGGCCTCCTGCTGAGCAGGGAGCCCTCTGTGGGGCTCGATCCCAGAATCCTGGGATCCTGACCCGAGCCGAAGGCAGCTGCCCAATGACTGAGCCACCTAGATGCCTGGGTAAAATCTTTTCTTTTGAAAATAAAGCATGTGGTTAAGACTTAATATGCAAGTAAAGTTTCAACACAGAAGCGGGAGCCTGCACAGGGTTGCCATCTTTTAGTCTTGCCACATAAGACAAGCAAATAAAAACCACCACCATCCACTCTTACCATTGTAAAAGAAAAGACATCCCCGTGCAAAGGAGTACAAAGGACACCATCTTTGAGTGAATATAACTTTATGAAAAGTTTACCTGACGTCATCCCTTTTTTTCCTCATTCTGTGGAGTCATCTTGAGTGTGTGTGCGCGTGCACACGTGACAGGGGTAGACATATATCAAAATTTACTGCATGGTGTGCTTTACAGATGTGCAGTTTATTATTCTCACTAACTGATAACCAGCATCTGACACTGCTGTTCTAAGTGTGGTGTTGGGAATTGTCTAGCCAATTCTGGGCTAGGTTTGTAGGGGTGCCGCTTATAAGCTGGGTAACTTTGGGTTTATTTTTTTTAATTTCTCTGAGTCTTTCTTTTCTCATCTGGAATATGTGATAATAATGCCTACTACAGGGTTATTATAGAGATTAAATGAGATAGTGCATAAATTTGACACCTTGTAGGTACACATTATCTTCTCTATGTTCAGCTTGCAAAGTCTTTTACTGTCACACATCTGTACTGTCATTATCTATTTGTGTGTGTGTTACTGTAATTGCAGAGGAGAGTTTCAAGATTCAAGAGTTTCAATCTTCAAGAGAGATTATTCAAGTTTCAATAATACCAATAGAGAGTGGTATTATTTTAATCCTACCATAGACGTGACCATAGCAATCACTTTGGTATGATTTATAAGGTATGTGGGGTGGGAAGATTGTTTTACTCTGAAAATGCCAGATATGCTGACATATAAAATTATTATGTGAGTAAAGACCTGGGATAGAGATTGAATTTGAATTCTGTATAGATTATTAGGATTTGTTCTTGTGATGATCATATCGTCAGTTTAATTTACTGTATTTCACACAAAGAAGTCCCAGTCAGGTTTCCAAAAATGCTTATAAATAGGTCTCCTGTGGCATTTAATTGTCATAATGTATAAAGCTTTATTCAGTAAGAGCAGATATTTAAGAAATATACAGTCACTTAGTCACTTACATATAAAGCTTAGTTTTCCTCTTCGTGTTAAAGGTATGTTAAAGAGAAAAAAAGTGGAATGTTTAGCAAGTTGCTACTTGGCATATAGATTGTTATGAATTATTACATGACAGGTGGTTCTGATTGGTATCTATCTTACGGTGCTTAGACTTTCTACTCTTTATGATAATCATATGTATACGAATCTTCTATTAGATTATAAAGTCCTTGTAGGCAAGATTCATGTTTAATTTTTTTCGTCTTTTATAAAACTTAGCTCATTGACTTTATTTATAGAGTATGCACTAAATAAATATTGCTTGGTTGATTGAATAAATCTTCACATGTGTTAGATTACTGACTTCTAATGGTGTCAGCTCTCTCTCCAAAGTTTGATGAGATTCCTGGTGATAAGGAAAGTAAAGTGAGCAATAATATCCCCTTTCAGGTTCACTGATATCTTTCCTGGGTCCATAATCTCTGGTAATTTTAAAGCTTTATGTAATGAAAAGCAACTCCATGACTCAAAATAGTAGATATTCATGACCTGGCATATAACAAAAAGACAATTTTATAGATCAAAAAGAAATAGCAATTCTTGAGCCTTAGCTTTGTGGTAGGATGGGATCTTAACTTTTTTTTTTTTTTTAAAGATTTTATTTATTTGACAGAGAGAAACACAGCGAGAGAGGGAACACAAGCAGAGGGAATGGTAGCAGGAAAAGCGGGCTTCCTGCGGAGCAAGGAGCCCGATGCGGGGCTCGATCCCAGGCCCCTGGGATCATGACCTGAGCCGAAGGCAGACGCCTAATGACTGAGCCACCCAGGCGCCCGGGATCTTAACTTTTTATATGGTCATAGACCCTTTGAGAATCCAGAAAACCTAAATAGAACGAGAAAGAAATTTTAATAATAAAAGAATTTATCTCCAAAAAGTTTCTCCTTCTCAGATAATGTTAATAAAAATTAATTCTTTCAAGGGCACCTGGGTGGCTCAGTCGGTTAAGCATCTGCCTTCTGCTTGGGTCATGAGCTCAGGGTCCTGGGATTGAGCCCCACAATGGGCTCTCTACTCAGCAGGGAGCCTGCTTCCCCCCTTCCACCCCCACCTACTTGTGATCTCTCTCTCTCTGTCAAATTAAATAAAATCTTTTAAAAATTCTTTAATATTTTAATGTTTACTGTGAATTATCTAAGAATTTTAAGAAGGGGGAAAGCTATCCTCTTCTGAAGCTAGCAAAATTATGATACCAAAAACATGAAAATGATAGCAACAAAGCTAACTTTAAATTTTTGTCACATAGGGTGCCTGGGTGGCTCAGTTGGTTAAGCATCTGCCTTCTGCTTGGGTCATGATCTTGGGGTCCTGGGATTGGGCCCCACATCGGGCTCCCTGCTCAGCAGGGAGCCTGCTTCTCCCTCTCCCTCTTCCGCTTCCCCTGCTTGTGCTCTATCTCTGTCAAATAAATAAATAACATCTTTAAAAAAAACAAAAATAAATAAATTTCTGTCACATAAATCTTATAATCCTTTCTTTTTTTTTTTTTTTTTTTTTTTATTTGACAGAAAGAGAGTGCATGTGTGCAAGTACACACGGTAGCAGGCAGGGGCAGGGGGGAGGGGCACAGGGAGAAGGAGAGGCAGACTCCCTGCTGAGCATGAAGTCAGATTTCAGGACTTACTGAGCTGAAGGAAGATGCTTAACTAACTGAGCTACCCAGGTGCCCCTAAATCAGAGAATCTTAAATAATTTACCAACAAGTATAATTTACCAGTATTAGTATTATTTCTTTAAAATCTCTTTCTAAAGAAAATTTGAGACAAACGGAGCAGCATATTACATCAGTAGAGCGGCAAGACCAAGTAAGGGTTACCCCGGCAATGCAAGACTCTAAAATCCATTAGCAGTAGTAGCTCAAGAAAGACCAAGTAAGGGTTACCCTGGGATGCAAGAAATTGAACATTTCACCGCATTAGTAGATCAAGTATAAGATTACCCTAATTGCTACCTAGAAAGTTACTGAGTAAAATGCAGTATCTTTTGAGACTTCTGCTTCTGGCTAAGGGGGACCAGTTGTGCTGCGAAGAACTAAAAACACTAGGTAGACCATAAAAGCAACTCTTTGAAGGCATTAGACCTACCAGGGCATTGAGGACTTGGAGGGGCCAAGATCCCCAAAAGAAGGACAGTCTAAGGGAGCAGCATAAACATTTGGTACCACGTGACCCCTCAGAGGCATTTGCCAGCTCAAAAGCTGTGACTGAAAAGCTGAAGAGAAAACAGGTTGAGAAGCTACATAGAGGGGCGCCTGGGGGGCTCAATCAGTAAGCCTCTGCCTTCGGCTCAGGTCATGATCCCAGGGTCCTGGGATCGAGCCCTGCATGGGACTCCCTGCTCAGCGGGGAGCCTGCTTCTCCATCTCTCTCTGCCTGCCTCTCTGCCTGCCTCTCTGCCTACTTGGGATCTCTCTGTCAAATAAATAAATAAAATCTTTTTTAAAAAGATAACATTGATCAATATTCTCAAAAAATTAAATGACAAATGGAGAGTTTCAGAAGAAAATTGGAAACTGAAAAAATATTGAATAGAAATTCTAAAATTGAAAAATACAGTAACAGTAGGGTCTCATAGCAGAGTAGTCACAGTTGAAAAGAGCATTAGTAAACTGGAAGATAGATCAGAAGAAAATATCCATGCTGGAGCTCAGAGACAAAAGGTTGAAAAAGGAAATGAAAAGGAAAAACACATTACAGACCAATAGGACACTATTAAAAGTCTAAAAATACTTAGAATTGGAGTCTCAGAAGGAGAGGAGAAAGATGAGAGGCAATATTTAAGAGGTAATGGCTGGGAGTCTTCCAAAACTGATGAAAGCTATCAAGCCACAGATTTAAGAGTCACTGTGGACCTGGGCTCCTGGGTGGCTCAGTGGGTTAAGCATCTGCCTTTGGCCCAGGTCATGATCTCAGGTCCATGGGGAGTCTGCTTCTCCCTCTGCCCCTCCCCCATGCTTGTGCGCGCGCTCGCTCACTCTCTCTCTCTTTTTCTCACTTTCAACTTAATAAAAATAAAATCTTTGGGATGCCTGGGTAGCTCAGTTGGTTGAGTGTCTGCCTCCAGCTCAGGTCATGATCCCAGGGTCCTGGGACTGAGTCCTTAGTCAGACTCTGCTCATCAGGGAGCCTGCTTCCCCCTCTCCCTCTGCCTGCCACTCCCCCCTGTTTGTGCTTTCTGACAAATAAATAAATAAAATCTTTATTTAAAAAATCTTTAAGAAAAAAAAAAAAGAATCACTGTGGACCTAAGCAGAATAAAAGTAAAAAGGACACCCGGGTAGCTCAGTCAGTTAAGCATTTGACTCTTGATTGCAGCTCAGGTCATGATCTCAGGGTCATGGGATTGAGCTGCACATTGGGGCTGTGCACGCAGTGTTGAGTTTGACCCTGAGATAGTAGATTTCTGCATTTGCTTCTTCTGGATCCTGGAAAGACCTTTTTTACCCTCTTAAAAGTTAGCCAACTTGTACCAGTTAAGAGATCTTTCCATTAAGCCCACCCTGTTCAAATTACTGGTTCGGTTCTGACCCAACTATCCCTGACTGCTAAGACTCACTAACATTATTATCTAGTCTGATCTGACACTGCCATCTAAGTTCCTGCCACTTAAATAAGATAGGTGTGTTAGTTTCCTATTGCTACATAACAAATTACCACAAGCCCAGTGGCTTCCAAGAACCACCGGAGTTAGTTTATAGTTCTGTGGCCAGAAGTTCTGGCATGACACGACTGGGCTCTCTACTCGGGGTCTCACAGGCTACACCAAGGTGTCAGCCAAGGCAAGGTCTCCTGTGGAGGCTCTGGGGGAAAAAATACTAACTACTTCCAGGCTCATTCTTGGTGTGGCAGAATTCAGCCCCTTCTAGTTGTAGGACTGAGGTCCCTGCCCACTTGCTGACCGTCAGTGGGGGCGGCTCTGAGAGGCTGCTGTATTCCTTGCCATGTGCCCTTCACTTCAGCAACTTCATACTTTGAACTTTTGACTTCCTCTGTCTCTGACCTCGAAACCTAAAGGGTTCCTGTGATTAGCTCAGGCTCACCTGGGTATTAAGATCAACTGATTGGGGACTTTGATTACATCTGCAAACCCCCTGCACAACTTCACAACTGCTTACATTCGTGCTTGATTGAGTAACTGGGAGAAAATATATGTACAGCAGGAGCCAAAATCTTGGCAGGGGTAGGTGGGTCTTAGAATTCTGCCAAGCACAATGTGGAATAGGAATAAGAAATAAAAAGCTGGGGCGCCTGGGGGGCTCAGTCGTTTAAGTGTCTGCCTTCGGCTCAGGTCATGATCCCAGGGGCCTGGGATCGAGCCCCGCATCGGGCTCCTTGCTCAGCAGGAAGCCTGCTTCTCCCGCTACCATTCCCTCTGCTTGTGTTCCCTCTCTCGCTGTGTTTCTCTCTGTCAAATAAATAAAAATCTTTAAAAAAATTAAAAATAAATAAATAAATAAATAAATAAAAAAGAAATAAAAAGCTGAAAAGATGGTTGTTTACAGATTGTATACCCAGGAAGCCCAAGATGATTAGTTGAAAAGTTACTTGATGCAATAGAGATAGATCAGTAACCTGACTAGATAGACACCTACCATCAGTAACCACGTAGGCCAGCCATAGAATGTTTGGGCCTATACATCCTATACAACAATAAACTATCATAAAATACCTAGAAACAATCTTAACGTATATAGGAAATAGGAAGAAAGTAATAATTACACCGAAAGAGGAAAGATTTTTTCATATAGGAAAATTATATCCTACAGAGCTTTCAGATCAATCAATTTGTACGTTTAAATCAATTCTTTTTTTTTTTTTTTTAAGATTTTATTTTTAAGTAATCTCTACACCTAACTTGGGGCTCGGACTTAAAACTCTGAGATCAAGAGTCACATGCTTCACCGACTGAGTGAGCCTGGCACCCATAAAGAAATTCTAACTTTTAAAAAATTACATATTTGCCTTTTGCAACATGACAAAATGATTGTAAATTTCATCTGGAAGGACAAAAGCATAGTTGACTAATTTCTTTTAATATTTTTTAAGTGATCTATACAACTAACTTGGGGCTCAAACAACCCTGAGATCGAGACACATGCCTCACTGACTAAGCCAGCCAGGTGCCCTGAATAATTTTTTTTAGAAGAGTAATGAGGAGTGGGGCACCTAGGTGGCTCAGTTGATTAGGTATCTGCCTTCTACTCGGGTCATGATCCCAGGATCCTAGGATCGAGTTCCGTGTCGGGCTCTCTGCTTGGCAGGGAGCCTGCTTCTCCCTATTTGTGATCTCTCTCTCTTTCTCTTTCTGTCCAAAAAAAAAAAAAGTAATGAAGAAAACTAGTGTTAGCAGCAGATAAGCAAAATTTTATAAAACTGGAAGAACTAAAATAGTGTGGTCCTGGCAGAAATACCCAGTTATTAATGGAGCAAAATGGTCTTCAGGCCAATCTGTTATATGTGACTTTGATGTATGAAGAGTCCGTGTTACAAATGAGTTGAGTAAGGAGGGGTCATTTAGTCCTGGGGCAGTATATGGTGCCCAGGCTCTCTGGTAGCTACTTGATTCAGAAAGCAAGCAAGGTAAATCCTAATGTTTACCATACACCTAAATATAATTTGTTTTTTCCTATCTAAATAAAATTTAAATAAAGCATCATCTGTATAAAAAAAATGAGAAATCTAGAAAAGAAAATAGCAAATTTAGGGAATGTTTCTGGATTAAAAGTAAAATCTCATGACAGCTTTTTGTGGAATTTTAGGGGAATTTGAAATTTCTGAATGTCAAAAATAATTAAAAGGCAAACCAAAAATGGTAGAA
>CM053619.1:44460435-44474753 GCA_028646535.1 Procyon lotor
AAAAAAAAAAAGAATGCTTAATTTAAAGAATGTAGGACTAGCAGATACAAGGAGGAGCCACTGTCCGCAGGGCTGAGATGGGACATCCTGTGAGAGCCTCCAGGCTGAGGTCCACACCTCATTGGAGAGGGCACAGCCATGGCTTGTGGGATGGTGGAGAACTCGCAGAGTCAGGGGTGACGGGGAAGCAGGGGAAGTGGCTGCCAAGTTGCTGGAGGGGCTGAGGGCATTGCAAAGGAGCCTGCCCTGAGAGAATATTCTGCTGCTGTATCTCTCCAGCGCCCTCTACTGAACAAGTTTAGCATCGTGCCAGCTGGCGGAGGAAAACTGTTGAAAGGTCCACACTGGTTTCCACGGAGTGGCCAAAAAGCTGAGCACGGAGCCCCAATGCACTACATCAGTAGCCGGCACCGGTCGCTGCCTTCAGATTCCTTAGTGGTTGCAAGTGGACACTTGGGCAGAAGATGCTTAGCACTGGTTACACAGTACAGATTCTTAAATTTTTTAGCAAAAATGAAATCCTGGTCATTTTTAATGACCACTCTGTGGCTACACACCAGGACACAGCAGCAAGGACTGCTATGTCTGAGAGACTGGTTGGAGATTTGCTTCTATTATTTTAAGCATATTTGAAGTACACATATTCAAGTGTCATTATATAAATTGACTGTGAAAGTGGAGCAACATTAAAAATTATAGTGTCATTTTCAATTTGAGGCTGCTTTAAACTCAGAAATGAAATAAAAAGGTTTTTACAAAATGACACTTATGACTCCTATATCTGTAATTGACACATTAATATAGTAATACTAAAGCAATTTTTTTGTGGTGTTTTTTTTTAAAGATTTTATTTATTTATTTGACAGAGGGAGAGAGATCACAAGTAGGCAGAGACGCAGGCAGAGAGAGAGGGGGAAGCAGGCTCCCCGCTGAGCAGAGAGCCCCATGCGGGGCTCGATCCCAGGACCCTGAGATCATGACCTGAGCCGAAGGCAGAGGCTTTAACCCACTGAGCCACCCAGGTGCCCCTAAAGCAGTTTTTATAGTGTTTAAAATGTTTACTGAACCTGATTAGTTTTGAGACAAAGCATAATTAATGAAATAGTGCTCAATCCAGTCAGCACTTCCTCTTCCTGAATAAGCCTAAATTAAATCGATTATTGAGAAACTGTTTGTCAGTGTTCTTTGGTTAGAAGCAACAGAAAGCGACTCTGTACAGTTTAAGGGGGGAGGGAAAGAGGGACTTCAGGGCTGGTAGGAGGCATCTGACAAATTGAAGGAAACACTGAAAAGCTAGGCTCCGCACCTTCGGAATGTGGGTAGCAAGCACGGATGGACAGGCTTTGTAGGGAGCAGTCAGTGAGATGCATCTGCTCCGGGTCTCCCCCACCCCCAGTTCAGGATTCACATTCCGAGGAGTGTCTAGGAGGGCCGGGTGAGGGCAAGGCACTGAGATGCCAGGCCGCAGAAACAGCCTGTTTCTGGGTTCAAAGGACTTAATTCCCTGTCCCAGAATCCTTAGTGGTTCCTCAGTTCTCACTCTCTTTCTTAGCTTCTCTTCCTTGGTGTCAGCTTCATTTTCAGGCCTTCTGTGGTTGACATAGCGCCAGCATCTTCCATCCCTCTGATACTGTTAGGTTCATCCCTGACCCTTAGAGTCCTCTCCGAATCTACTGGATGGCCCAGGAATGCAGTACCCTTTGATTGGAGTCCTGCCCCAAAAGTCCATGGAGTTCAAGTGAGGGAAATTGGGGTACAGTTACCAGTGGAGTAGAGGGAGGTGACAGGCAAAAATGGCAGATGGAGTAATCACCTTGATTGTTCAGAGAAAAGCTAGCTCACATGAGGAACACCATTTGTTCTGTGATGAAAGCCATTGGAAAAAGATACAGAGAGGAAGGAGGAGAAGCAGACTCCCTGCCGAGCAGGGAGTCCAATGCGGGATTCGATCCCAGGACCCTGGGGTCATAACCTGAGCTTAAGACAGACTCATAGCTGGCTGAGCCCATCAAACATCCAAAGAGGTACTATTTCTTAAGAAGTCTCGTTGGTCAGACTGCAGTCGCTGCTCCTGAGGCTCGAATGGGTTTTGTTTGGGTTTGGTGGTGTAGACACAACAGTAAATCTCTAGAACTAACCCCTGGGGCTGAAGTCCGTATTCATTCTAAAATGAAAATTTTAGGGTACCTGGGTGGCTCACTCTGTTAGGCAGCTGCCTTTGGCTCAGATCATGATCCCGGGGTCTGGGATTGAGCCCCACATTGGGCTCCCTGCTCTGTGGGGAGTCTGCTTCTCCCTCTCCCTCTGCCTGCCGCCTTGCCTACTTGTGCTCTATTCTCTGTCAAGTGAATAAATAAAATCTTATAAAATAAATAAATGAAATGAAAATTATGTCAGAGTTCCTTTAAAATACCTTTAGGCCATCTGATTTTGCCATGGTTCTTCTCCATCCTTTCAAAGTAAAGGTCCTTGTGGTCATCTGTTCCTAAGTTTCTTGGTGGTCTTCTCCAAATCTTCACCCTGTGCCTTATGGTATACTGGTACTGTGGGAAGTGCAGACCTTTATTTCTAGCCCTGTATCCCACCCCTCAAGTACCCCCACCCCATCCGTTTAAATGAAACACTTCCTCTCATCAGACCAGGACCGGGGTGGGGTGGGGGTGACATGAGGGGAAGGACTCAGCATTCTCCAGAACCACCCTCCATGACCATTTATAAATCATGATCCTTTTTTCCTTTTGATTTTTTTATTGTTCTTTTTATTTACTTTTTAAAAGTTTACATACAGTAGAATTCACCCTGCTGTACAGTTATGTAAGTTTCAGCAGATGTATGCAGCATATTCATGCAGCACATGTATGCATATGACCACCATCACAGTGGAGACTTCCATTACCCTCCAAAAACATTCCCTTGCTCTGCCCCTTTGTAGTCAGTATCTTACTCCACCCCTGGCCCCAGGTGATCACTGGTCTGTTTTCTGTTCCTATAATTTTTCTTTCTCCAGAATGCCCTGTAAATGAAGCCGTACGGCACACATCCTTTTGAAACTGGCTGCTTGTACTTAGTATATGCTATATTTGAGTGTGATTTTTGTTTTTTTTTTTTTTAGTTTATCCCAGTTAGAGTTCATAGAGCTTTTTGAATCTAAATTTATATGTATCACCAAATTTGGGGAGTTTTCCACTGTTATTTCTTCACAATGTCTCTTTCTCTTCTGCTTCTGGAAGTCCTGTAACATGGATGTTGGACCTTTTGATATTATCCTTAGGGTCCATGAGGCTCTTCATTATTCTTTTTCAATCTTCTTTCCTCTCTGTTCTTCAGATTGGATCATTTCTGTTGCTCTATAAACTTTACAGACTCTTGCCTCTTTCATATCCATTCTTCCATTGGGCCCACTCAGTGAAGTGCTTAATTCAGGGGGTTTTTTTTCAGTTCTAAAATTTCCAGTTGGTTCTATTTTTATAATTTCTATTTATCTGCTGTGAACTCCTAAATTAACATTTGTTTCAAATGTATTTACCTTTATTGCCTCCTGGAGCAAAGTTATAATAGTTGCTTTAAAGTCTTTGATAATTCCAATACCTAGGTCATCAGAGAGGTAGCATCCTTTGTCTTTTGTCTTGGCCGCTGGTATGTTTTCCTGGTTCTTTGTAGAAGTAGTAATTTTGGATTTTATTCTGGACATTTGGAATGTGTTGTACAGATTCTGGGTCCAGTTAAACTCATCTAGAGCATGGTGATTTTTTGCTGCTGCTGTTTCTCAAAGCCTGTGCTCTGCTGTCCTGGATGTGTCCCAGACACACCTGACCTGAATGAAGGTGAGCCCAGACCGGGGACACGTATACATAGCAGTTAGAGGTCTCCTCGGGCCAGTTCCTGTCTGGGATTCCCCCCCCTCCCCCCCACTGTCTAGCTCTCAAGAGCTTCTTTTCCAAATCCTGTGTTCAGGAAGATGGGGTTCTCACAGTTCAGGCTGCCTGGGCCACCACTGCCACAGCACAGCTCAGAGACTGCAGGAGAAAAGGGGAAATGAGAAACTCACCCCCATGCAGGCCACCTCCCCAGGTTTTGGCTACTCTACCAGCTTTTGTTTGCTTTTCATTATTGTATTTTTGTATTTTCATTCATCTAGTTTTTTGTTGTATTCAGTGGCTGAGAGAGACCGTCATGGTCTTCCTCTGACTTGGTCAGCCCTAGAAATCTTAAATTGCTACCTGCGTTATTTTTGTATGCTGCATAACAGATTACCGCAAACTTAGTGGCTTAATGCAATGTACACTCATTATTTCACAATTTCTGTAGTTCAGGACGCTGGGCATGGCTTAGCTGGGCCTGCTGCAGGCTGCACGCCAGGCCAGTGTTGGGTTTCCATTGTGGGGCTTGAATGGGGAAGGGTGGGCTTCCAAGCTCTCAGGCTGTTGACAGAATTCATTTCTTTGCAGTGGTAGGATTCATGGTAGCTGTTTTCTTCAAAACCAGCACCCAAGAGGGAGACTAAGGTCAGTGTGCTGAAAAGATATAGTCTTATATAATGTAGTCAGGGGAGCAACATTTTTTCACCTCTGCCATATTCTTTTTTTTTTTTTTTTAATTTTTTAAAAAGGATATTTATTTATTTGGCAGAGAGGAGAGAGATCACAAGTAGGCAGAGAGGCAGGCGGGGGTTGGGGGGAGCAGGCTCCCTGCTGAGCAGAGAGCTGGATGCGGGGGATGCGGAGTTCGATCCCAGGACCCTGAGATCATGACCTGGGCAGAAAGCAGAGGCTTTAACCCACTGAGCCACCCAGGCGCCCCACCTCTGCCATATTCTAATGGTGAGAAGCAAGTCACTGGTCCCTCCCACACTCACAAGGAGGGCATTTTTACAAAGGTGTGAACATCGGGAGACCTGAGAATCTCTATCCACTGTATTATCCTTTGATCCTCAAATAAAAACTCTCCCTTCTACCCTCTGCTCTTATTCATCAGAGCCATGGTTCTCTTTTCCACCCCCAGTCCTGGTGAAATGCTGAATGACTTCATGGTTCTTATAAACAGTCTATCTAGTACCTGGACCGACCAGTGAGTTCTTGACCTCCTGCGTGCTAGTGACCTTTACTTTAGAACTCTGTCCTGTGACTCTAAATCCCAAGCATGTGCACTTTGCTACATACCTCTGTTTATTTCCATAGCCTATCAACTATTAAAGTAATTCAAGTCTTACCTTCACTTTCCTATTAGATTCTCTGTCCCATGAGGTCCAAGACTCTTTTTCTGTCTCCTCCCTCTCATAATGCCCACAGGGCCTCCTGAGTACTTCCTGCACAGAGCACATATTCAAACACATGGCGAAAAATTAAGAACCTTAAGTATTTCAGTGACAGCTGGACAGGATACTACTTCCTTCTTCTTTTGAAGTTTGTCTGTTAACACTTTACCAGCCCTTCCTAACCTAAACACTATCAGGAAATTCTAATCGAATTAGCCGAACTTTCTAAATAATTCACGTAACAAAGACACCCAGTGGATTAGTGAGTATTTTAATGACATGGCGTTGGAGTCCAACTGGGATAACTTCAGAGTACAGGCTGTGGTTTTGTCTTGTAGGTGAAAACTAAGTTAGGATGAAAACCAATTACAGTTTCTGGTAACTAAACCTCCAAGATAGAAACAGGCCCATCCTTTTAATAAGTCCTGTTCTTTTGCAAAAAGGGAGTGATCAACTAACAACAAGACTGGAAATTTGGAAGATTTTCCAACCAGAATAGTTTTGCATGGGGTAGCTGCATTCCCAATCCACCTACACAATTGTGTCTTTTGAATCCTTATTTCTCTGCGACAATTTGTAGTTTAACCAGGAATTCTGAGGTGATTGACACACTTCGAGGCTTCAGTTATGGGGACTCCCCTACTTTGCATCTCTTCCTTCTTCTGGCTGCTTCCAGAATAAGAGGTGCTTCTTCCTCTACCTATAGTCTTCTAAGCCAGTGATGGCCAAACTATTTGAGAATAAAAGAAACATTAGATTATTAAAACCCAGATTATTAAAAATATTTTCGTTCTAATAAAGCTCAGTGTAGTGGGGACCCATTATAAGATGCCTTGCTATATAGAGTACAGGGGATTTATGTCTAATTTGGCCCTGTGTCCGATGTGGGGTCCAGAAGTTGAGCCCCATATCAGATTTTCTCCTTCCCTAGTATTCACTACTACTGAAACAAACTGTAACACCAATCAAAGCAATGCTCTTTTCTTCAGCTGAAGCTGGACAGAAAAGCTCAAGTTATTTGTAGTGGTAATAAACTGGGGAGGAGGTGCGTGTGTGAGAACATGAGTGATTAAGGAGTGATCGAATGGGATAGGCTAGCATTCTCACTATGGTATATTTCGTAACCATCGGAAGTAATAGATTGGGTCGATCCATTGAGGGCGGGGCTGAGGAGAGAGATTCACACACGTGTATTGAATGAGAAAAGCAAGATGCAAAATATTTGTATAACACGATCCCACTTTTACAAAACTGACCAAATAAAATGCTTTGTAAAAAGGTATAGGTCTATATGTTTCCATACAGTTACCTGAGCACAGAGAAAGACCCGGAAAGGTATGAATGGGGTGGTTAACATGGGTCATCTGGAAGGGCGGTGAGGGAGCAGGGGTATTGCTGTAGGTGTGGAGGGGGAAGAACCCGTGAGGGACTCCAAGGAAGCGAGAAACAAAAATGCAGAGTATACTGGGAATACATATGTATATGCAATCGTTTATTTAAATGTAGTTTTAAAAAGAAAAAATTTAAATTAAAAATAAAATTCTCTCAACCTGGCCCTCCCTTTTCTTTATTTTCCTTGCAGCTCGCCTTGTGAGTCTGCTTCATAGAGACTCCAAGGGGGGAAAAGAAGTACTGCCCAACTCCCTCTACTGTTGGCCCTTGAACAACAGGCGCCTCAACCTCAGGACCCCAGTCACGCACGGGTTCTTGTCCGTAAACACAATACGGTGCCATAAATAGACTCTTGTCTTCCTTATGATTTTATGCAGCTTACTTCATTACAATAATACAGCATATTGTATATAACATACAAATGTGTGTTGTCTGTTGATGTGATCAGTAAGGCTCGTGGTCAATAGCAGACACTTAGAAGTCAGTTTTGGGGGAGTTAACAGTTGTTAGTAAAAGTTGGGGAGTCAGTGCCCCTAACCTCCAGCATGTTCAAGTGTCAGCTATAGAGTTGATACGTGCTCGTTTTTTTCTCTTCCAAAGTAGGTCAAGAAACTTCCCAAATCGTTAAGTGTTTTGTTTTTTTTTAAAAGTAATCTCCACATCCAATGTGGGACTCAAACCCACCACCCTAAGATCAAGAGTTGCATGTTCTTCCAACCGGAAGCCAGCCAGGTGCCCCTCCGAATCTGTTTCTAATCTTCTCATCAGCCCTGGAAGATAGAATCTTATTAAGTATTACTAGATCATTTCAGGGAATAAGCTATCCCTTGGAAAGAAAGGATACTTATGGAAGGTGGCTTTCTTTTAAAGTAAAAATGTGACTCGGTGTTGACTTTTAAAAAATTAATGGTGAGAAATGGCAGAAACTGTGTCCTGGAATTAGAAGAAGTTACTGTCAATTGGAGGAAAGTAGATAACATTGTATTAAAGAGCATACATGTGCATTGTGCTTTGTCCTGTAAGCGTGGGCTCACACAGGTCAGGCCCCAGACAGCTCATGGCTACGCAGTGCCTTGATTTACAGCATTGTATTCCACTGGGGGCCAGACCGTGACGCTGCTACTGGGGGAGCAGCGGCTCCGATTGTCAGAGCGATAGAATTACGCGATCGGTTCCTCTTCAGTTGGATGCTTTTTCCTCTTTAGTTGAATACCTTTTATTTATTTTGGAGAGGGATAATTTTTTTCATTCTTTAAAAATTTAAATCATTACAGCATTAATTTTTGCAGCCTTTTAAAGAGGTACCTATACTTGTCTATTTTGTTACGTTTACTATCCGAGGATAATTTAAGGCTTTCGTTGTACTGTAGATTACGGAAGTCTAACAGTAGAGGAGGGCAGTCACCATTTGGTTTTTATTTATGTGCTTTTTCCCCAAGATGTGTGGCAGCAGCGCGAAGGTTAGAGCCCCACTGTGTGTCCAGCGCCCAGTGCTCACGGGCTTGCCTGGGCCTTCCGAGACTGTTTAAATGCAGATTTCCTGGTGTCTCTGCACTGTTGAACATGAAAATATTCCTGGAAAGCGTCATCTGAGATAACAAGTGATCACCATTTTCCAAAATTGATACACATACTGAACTTATTTAAAAGCAGAGTTCTCAGCCTTGGCGAAACATCAGAGCTGTCCGGAAGCTTTAAAAACTGCTGACCTCTGCATTCCACTCCCAGGGATTGCACGGAATGGAGTGGCAGCCCTGGCTTTGGAAGTTTTTTAAAACTTCATAGGTAATTCTGAAGAATAGGCAAGGCTGAGAACCACTGTTTCGAAGGAACAATATTCTCTAAGTAGCCCCTCCCCCACCATGTTGATTTAAATTATGTTTATTATGATAATGTTTAAATATGTACAAACTGACAGCAGGTTGAAATTTTTTATGTATGTAGTTGTATATAAAACATATTAGTGAATGAAAAAATTTCAAGATCAGTAAATTTAAAACATCATTGATGAACGTATGGATGATATTTTCCTGAGGCTTTTGTGCCTGCTGTTCCTTCTATTTAGTCTGGTAAATTCTCTTTCCCACCTGTATCCGTCTGGGCCCAGGCAGGAGATAAAAGCACATAGTAACGTAAACAGGGAAAGTTTCTTACAAAGACGAGGTAAGCTGTGATAGCGAAGTCGCTGTGGAAACCGAATGGGACCTAGGGCTGAGGGAGTCCCCAAGGAAGGCTGGGGTTCAGACTCGCTGAAGGGGGAGTTGCAGCCCACCGAGTGCAAGAGCAGCTCCTTGACTTGCCCACATCGGCAAGTCTGCAGTTGCCAGGCAGCGACCCGACCGGCTCCAGAAAGCCACAGCCATCAGTGGGTCACAGGGCCCCCCAGGCAGGGGGCCCGGGGGTAGCGGGGGCAGCCTTCTTGGGGGCAGGCTGCAGCTGATGGCGGGCCAAGTGGATGTGCCGAGGAGGTAGGAGTATCATCGGCACAGCAGGAGACACGGAGCACCCAGGGTCCCGGGGGCGGGGGAGGGCGCTGGCAGCAGGACCACAGAGTGTGGGGCCAGGGCGGGCGGCAGGAGGCCCGGCGCGCACCGTGTCTGTTGAAATGTCACGGGCTAGACCGTGCGCCTCAAGCTTGCTGAGGCACCACCCTTTCTGGCCCATGGCTGGGGTCCTCACAGCTACATGCTCAGTTGTGCTTCCTGGAAAGGAGAACTACTTAAAGGAACTTCCCGTTTACTGCAGAGCGTGTGTTGAAGGTTAATTTGGAGTTGCCCGGCAGTAAGTTGGTGTGTGACCCACCGCCGCGTGGCAGCGAAATGCTTTTGCGGTGTCCAAGTCCCGGCATGCAGGCTGCCTGCCCCTTCCAAGTGGTGTTACTCTGCCCCGTGCCCTGTGTACCCTTGTAGTAGCTCCACGTGCCGTGTAGCAGTCCTTGTTCAGGAACTATTGCTCTTGGGCTGCCTGAATGGGTCAGTTGGTTAAGCAGCACACTCTTGATTTCAGCCCAGGTCATGATCTCAGGGTCATGAGATCAAGCCCCACATTGGGCTCCACACTGAGCATGAAACCTGCTTAAGATTCTCTCTCTCCCTCTCCTTCTGCCTCTTCCCCCCACCCCAATGCTCTCTTTTTCTCTTAAAAAATAAATAAATAAATAGAATTAATTGTTCTTTAGGACACCTGGTGGCTCAGTCCTTTAAGTGTCCGACTCTTGATCTCAGCTCCAGTCTTGATCTCAGGCATGAGTTCGAGCCCCGTGTTGGACTCCACACTGGCCATCGAACCGACTTAAAAAAAATTGCTCTTTCAAACAAACACATCATGTAGGAATCTTTATTTAAAAAATAATTGCTGTCTCTTGGCAAGGATGCCCATTCCCACTATTGGTGGGAATGTAAACTGGTACAACCACTCTAGAAGACAGTATGGGGGTTCCCCAAAAAGTTAAAAAATAGACCTACTCTGCCATCCAGCAATTGCACTACTAAGTATTTACTCAGATACTAATTTGAAGGCTTCCATGAACCCTGATGTTTCTAGCAGCATTATTAGCAGTACCTGACCAATGAGAAGAGTCCAAATGCGCATCAACTGATGAATGAATAAAGAAGTTGTGTGTGGCGCGCCTGGGTGGCTCAGTGGGTTTAAGCCTCTGCCTTTGGCTCAGGTCATGATCTCAGGGTCCTGGGATTGAGCCCCGCATCGGGCTCTCTGCTCGGCAGGGAACCTGCTTCCCCTTCCCTCTCTGCTTGCCTCTCTGACTACTTGTGATCTCTCTCTCTCTGTCAAATAAATAAATAACAAATCTTAAAAAAAAAAAAAAAGTTGTGTACACACACACACACACTGGAATATTACTCAGCCATCTAAAAAGGATGAAATCTTGCCATTTGCAATGATGTGGATGGAGCTGGAGAGTATTATGCTAAGTGAAATAAGTCAGAAAGACAAATCCCTTCTGATTTCACTCATGTGGAATTTAAGAAACAGATAAACATGGGGTGGGGAGGTAGAAAGGCAAACCAAGAAACAGACTCTAGACTACAGAGAACAAACTGAGGGTTACTGGAGGGGAGGTGGGCAAGGGGATGGATGCGTTAAGTGGATGATGGAGATTAAGGAGGGCGCTGGCTCTGATGAGCACCAGGGTTTGTATATAAGTGCTGAGCCACTAAATCCTACACCTGAAATTAATACTATGCTGTGTGTTAACTAACTGGAATTTAAATTAAAACTGGGGGAAAAATCTAAAAAATAATAATAATAATTGGCTTTCCAAGCAAACCTATAATTACAGTATGTTTGAGAATCACTTCCAAAGACTCCGATTCGGTTGGGCTAGGGTGGAGCCCAGGAATCTGCATTTTGGATAGGTAGTCTGGACGATGCTGACCATGTGGCTTCTGAGACCGTAATGAGAGATGTGGGTCTGGGGCTGGACTGTAGGAACAGTGTCTTACTCTGTTTTGTACCTTTATTGCCTAACGCACGCTTCCGGCTAGAAGCAGGGTGTTTGGCACATGGGCAGCATGAACGACCATAGAAGCGCTAACGTGGCCAGGGCAGCCCTGAGAAGTGGGTGGCCCTGGAGAGGTGCCCCGTGTTTCCAGCCCCTTCTCAGAGTACCCTTCGGCACACTGCACACGAAACTCAGCCTGCCCTAAAACTCCCTGCAGCTAATATTTTCTCGTTGTTTGATTTAAAATGGACATTATACCAATGCCAACTTTCTTTGTTTCATAGGGAGAAAGAACAAGAAACACAAAAAGAGGAACGTTTGATGGAAGAAAAGAAAAAGAAAAAGCAGGAAGAAAAGAAAAAGAAGGAAGGTGCTCAGAAAAAGGTTTGGCTGGCATTCCTACCTCACTGCCTGTGATCATTGTGTGTCTCATTTGCATTGTCACAGCCATTATGTTAGAGTTCCATTTTATGACCTCAGCAAATCAATATGTTAAATCTATAATTAGCAAAAAATAAATGTTGTACTAGCGAAATAAATACAGAGTGACAGCCACAGAATGTCTTTCTTAAGGAACCTAGAAATAGAGCTGTGTTTTAAGGAAGTCTGATTTTCATTGTTGGTGATGAAGAATGTCCATGCTGTTCCCCTTACTGTGAACTGTCCAGAACAACCCTGTTTGAGAAATGAGGAAAAGGGCCATGTAACTGATTTTATTAGGAAAGCTAGAAATAAATAATTTTGGCAGGTTTGGCAAATGGTCTTTTATAAATCCTATATTAAAAATTTAAAAGTCCTTCTGTAAGTCTTACCATCTCACTTGAATCCTACTGCATTTACTATGCCGAGTTAGGTCATTTGTTGTTGGTCTTGCCTAGTTTAACGTACTTTATAATTTAAACTGTACCTTTTGGTCTGTGTTAAAATACAGAGTTCTGATGAGCTTCCATATAGGTTTTTTTTTTTTGTCTTTAGATCAGCATTGGCATATAATAGCATGTAGACAATTATACATTTTCTCAGTAAAAAATTTTAATAAATTGACTGGGCAAAAACTTGTTTTTAAAAATTTCCAGGATTAAAGTCATCTTATAAACTTTCATAGATGTGCACATTCTACACGTTATTATTCCTAAAGAGTTTCTGATTTTTTTTTCTTTCAGGCTGCTGATCAAAAAACCAAAGGTAAGTTTATTTTTTTGTGGGGGTGGTACATTTTATGGCAGCACCACGCTTTTTATGACGAAGATGACTTTTACTTGGTAGTTGAAAACAAATAATCTAACCCTGGCTTTGAATCTTTTGAATCTTCTTTTTATCACTCTGCATTTCTTCATTTATCACTGGTTTCACATCTGCATTTCATTGGCATTTGTTTAATCTAAAATGCCTAAAGAATGTTATGTTCACTTTCTGAATGATGCTTTTTACTTTTCCTTTGGTTTGCTTTCCACCAAACAAGGACTAAACTGATAAAGGTGATCCAATTTGAATAAGAACAGCCAAAAGATACTGAATTTTTTTGAAGCTTCCAATTTCTCTTTGCCCGACTATATAACAAAGAGGTATATATTCTTTCTGTATGTCTCCTTTTTTTTTTTTTTTAAGATTTTATTTATTTATTTGACAGAGAGAGATAACAAGTAGGCAGAGAAGCAGGTACAGAGAGGGGGGTGGGGAAGCAGACTCCCCACTGAGCAGAGAGCTCAATGCGGGGCTCAATCCCAGGACCCTGAGATCATGACCTGAGCCTTAGGCAGAGGCTTTAACCCACTGAGCCACCCAGGCGCCCCTCTGTGTTTCCTCTTTGTTAATTGATATATAGAAGAATTCTTTTTTTTCTACGTTGGAAATTTACTTGTTAGTGTCTTAGCGGGCGTTGGAAACACATGTAGTTCCCCCAGTAACAGAGGCATCCCTGGGGTTTGCTGGAGAAGGGGCACAGTGGAAGCAGCACTGGGAGCTTCTTCACCCTGTGCTTGCCCCTGTCTGGGGCTCTGCGGTGAGGGAGGGGCGCATGCGCACAGGCCGCGTCCGCCAGCTCTTTAATTTGGGGCCAGTTACTTCATTTCTCCAAACCTCACGGATCTCCTAGTGAAAATGAGAAAGCTGGTGAGTGAGTGGCTCCCACTTCATAAAGCTCCTGTGAAGATTAAATGAGATCATGTAGGACAAGGGCTCAGTGCCCAGCACATAGTTGGTGCTCAGGAAGAGTGAGCTAGAACTAGTTGTTAGGATTTTAACGATTCTGTTGAACACATGTACACAATCCTACGTGCAGGCATGGGTGCTACGGAGACTCACCTGCGTGCTGTTTCGGGTGGTACCACCACTAATACTCGACTTTTGTTTGGCATCTTAGAGTTTCCAAAGTAAAGTTTATGTACATGACTTCATTCAGACTTCGTAACCACGCAGGGCAGGTGGTCGGTGACCGTGAAGAAACCGAGGCTGACACGCAAGTTAAGTGGCTTGAGCCGGGCCTTCTGACCTCTGTGCAGTGGGCCTCTGGGCACCGGCACCAGGGTCACAGTAAGATGGGATTTTGTGTAAAGTAAATATTAAAACGCAGCCCAGTTCCCAGAAAGGAATCTGTCTCTCACTCTCAGAAGCAGAATGAATGTATAGCACACTTTTTCAGAAGGCCTAGGGGGTTGTGGTACATAGTTATATTAGTAGTTATGATTTTTTTTTAATAAAGCTTTTTTTTTTTTTTAAAGATTTTATTTATTTATTTCGTAGAGAGAGACACAGCAAGAGAGGGAACACAAGCAGGGAGAGAGGGAGAAGCAGGCTTCCTGCCGAGCAGGGAGCTCGATCCCAGGACTCTGGGATCATAACCTGACCTGAGCCAAAGGCAGACGCTTAACGACTGAGCCACCCAGGTGCCCCAGCAGTTATGATCTTGAATAAGAAAGAATAGTTTCTTCCACTTGTCATTTAAAACTACAGGATTGTTGTTCTGAGTCATTTATTTCCTTTTTTTTTTTTTTAACATTCTGAGAAGTTTTTATAACCTGATTCAATACCAGCCACATTCTGCTGTTATTTTCAATGTTTTCTCTTCATATAGTAACAAATTGCTTATGGTCGTATAATGATCCTGCCACACTACACAGAATTATTATTTTGCGTTAGAGTTCTGATGAGCATTTCCTTGCTTAATCCGAAGTCTGCTGGTGTTTTCTTTTCTCCTTTTATCTTCTCTAA
>CM053619.1:44483916-44500587 GCA_028646535.1 Procyon lotor
GAAAAGGTTATGTTTATTTAGCGAGAGTGTGAGCTAGGGAAGGTGGAGAGGGAGAGAGAGAATCACAAGCAGACTCTGGACTGAGCACAGAGACCGACTTGGAGTTCGATCCCAAGACCCCAAGATCATGACCCAAGCCAAACTCAAGAGTCAGAGCTTAACTGACTGAGCCACCCCAGTGGCCCCTTGCTAATCACACTTTTTTTTTTTTTAAGATTTTATTTATTTATTTGACAGAGAAAGAGATCACAAGTAGGCAGAGAGGCAGGCAGAGAGAGCAGGGGAAGCAGGCTCCCTGCTGAGCAGAGAGCCCAACATGGGGCTCGATCCCAGGACCCTGAGATCATGACACGAGCCAAAGGCAGAGGCTCTAACCCACTGAGGCACCCAGGCGCCCCACACTTTTTTTTTTAATTTATTTTTTAATCACATATTTTAAAATAAATTCAGTGGTGTTATTTCCCAGACAGATGGACTTCTGTCCTGCTCTCAATTTCATTTGCAGAGTTGTAATGGGAAGTTGCTATTGTGTGAGCGAGACAGCAAGTTTGATTTAATTAATAGATTTGGGGTTTTTATCAAAGTATAATTAGTGTTCTTTTAGTTCCCAGGTGTACAGCGCAGTGATTCAGCAGTCCCGTGCCTTACTCAGTGCTCATCATGCCCTAACGTACTCCTAATCCCGCTCACCCATCTCCCGCCCCTCCCCCTCCGGGAGCCTCCAGTCTGTGTTCTGTATTTCAGAGTCTGTTTTTTTGTTTGTCTCTTTTTTTTTCTTTGTTTGCTCATCTGTTTTGTTTCTTAAACTCCATATAAGAGTGAAATCATATGGTATTTGTTTGTCTCTGACTCTTTCACTTGGCATTATACCCTGTAGGTCCATCCATGTTGTCACAGATGGCAAGATCTCATTCTTTACTATGGCTGAGTAATATTCCAGTGTGTGTGTGTGTGTGTGTGTGTGTGTACACCACATCTTTTTTATCAGTGAACACGGGCTGCTTCCATATCTTGGCTATTGTAAATAAAGCTGCAGTAAACATAGGGGTTCATATATCTTTTCAATTACTGTTTTCATTTTCTTTGGGTAAATCCCAGTAGTGGAATTACTGGATCATATGGTCATTCTATTTTTATTTTATGTATTTATTTTTTTAGAGAGAGGGAAAAGAGGAGGGAGAGAGAGAATCTCAAGCAGCCTCTATGCCCACTGCAGAATCTGACATGGGGCTCAATCTCACCACCCTAAGATCATGACCTGAAATCAAGAGTCAGGTGCTTAACTGACTGAGCTACCCAAGTGCCCCAATTTTTAATTTTTTGAGGAACATCCATACTCTTCCACAGTAGCTGTACCAGTTTGCATTCCTACCAACAGTACATGAGAGTTCCTAATAGACTTTGTTTTTAGAGCAGTTTTGATTTATGGAAAGATTGAACAGAAAGTATAGAGTTCCCACAATACTTCCTGTCCGTACTTCTAACACATCCTCAGTTTTTGCTGGTGTGAACTTTGGCCTTGGTGTGGGGCATTTGTTGAATCAATGAACCAATATCGGTACATTATTAATAACTAAATTCCACAGTTTACATTTGAGTTAACTTTGTATTATACAGTTCTAATGGGTTTGACAAATGCTGATACCATATATCCACAATAAAGTATCATACCCATTTACTGCCTTGAACGTCCCCTGTGCTCTACCTCTGCCTCCCTCCCTCCCCCAGCCCTTGTCAGCTGCTGAGAGTTTTACTGTCTCCATAGTTCTCTCTTTTCCATAGTGTTCTGTAGTGGGAATCATAGACTACGAAGCCTTTTCTAACTGGCTTCTTTTACTTAGCAGTATACATGTAAGATTCCTTCATTTCTTGTCAGGGCTTAATAGCGCATTTCTTTTAAACGTGAATTTTCCATCGTACGGACGTACCAGATCCTTTATCCATCACCTATAGAAGGATGTCTCGGTTCCTTCCCATTTTGGGCAACTAGAAATAAAACTGCTTAAAACATTCCTGTGAAGGTTTGTGTGGATAGAAATTTTCAACTCGTTGGGGTAAATACTTAGGAATTTCTGCTATTTTAATTAGCTAAAGGCCAATGTCAGAAAAAAAATATACTTGAAAGCCCCTGTTTAAAAATCAACCTATACTAGGTTTTATAGCTTTAAAAAAAAAAAAGGAAAGATAGAATGGATGTTCATCTCCTATGCCTTTGAGTTAAAGGTGAATAACCATCAAATCTAAGTAAATTATAAAAATGTGCACATCTGTAGCAGGCAGGGCCAGAGAAGTGAGAGCAGAGAGAGGCAGAACATGTAGGAGACACTCTGTGCGCTCAGAAGGGCTAGCCATCACAGAACTAAAATCGAGTGCTGCATTTCTGTTCTTCCCTTAGAAAATCCTAGGCATTCAGAGTTGGAAAGAGCCTGAGGGAGTCAGCCAGTCTCAGCCTTTCACTTCCCGGTGGGGAGACTGAGCTGCAGACAGAGGAAAACCACTGGGCCAGCACCGTGCACATGATCACTGGGAGCTGGCCTGGAATCCAGGCCCTCAGTTTTCCAGTCTAGTATTTTTTCTGCTTTACCAATTACTTTCTTTATGTTCTGCTATTTCTTCATTTTGTTTTAACTTCGGAGTGCGTGTCTGAGAAAAAGTCAAGCCCTTTGACCTTTGTTGAGTACTTACTGTGGGCCGGGCACCACGGTGAGGTCCATTGCGGCCTTGTGGGGAGACGGCCGCCTAGAAAGCAGTGCGCTGTGCTGAGCACTGGTGCGCGTACAGGGCACTGGGAACGTCGGGAAGCCAGCGGCGTTTTATTGAATCTGATATTTAAACAATGACTAGGAATCACCATGTTTTATTGAGCCTGATATATTATCAATTATGCATTATTTCATGTACTGCTTAGAACGAATACTGCCAGTTAACCCGGTACATACGTCGTCAGTTATAAGATGCATCTCAATTTCAGGAATGTTAACATGTACAGAGCTGTGTATGAGAATTGATGGGACATGGTAGTTAGCTGGAAGAGGGGAGAACCGTGGTCCCTGAAGAGAGAGGGTCGGCGTGGTGAGGTTAGCGGGTGGCTCTAGAAAAGCAGGGCTGGATAAAGGCAAGGAGAGGGTGAGGACGCCGCACTGGTGCCACTGGGCGGCCAGTGTCGTGGGCTGGAGACCCAGGGCACACAAAGTCCCTGGGATGGGATTTCCCCCAGAGGCCACCATCTTGCATTTCCTCTCCGAAGCCATTGATTGTGAGCTGTACCATTATTCATATACCAAGAGAAAGCACTGCCAATTGACTGACGTGTCATTGATGGTATGACACATCCTGATGTAAATGCTATTAACATATGAAGAAATATAAGTCTCGGATCTGGTAAAATACAGTATTCCCTGCAGAGTGGAGTTAGCAGGCATGGGACAGAGAACAGTATGATGCATCTGTATTTGGAGTGGCAGAAACTTGAAGGTTTTGCAATGAATGCTTCTGGAAAGTAAAGTCATAGTTCATCTTCTGAGGAGGAGATGAAGGCATTAGCCGGCTCCAGAGTGGAAGCGGCTCCAAAGTGAGTTAGTCGTTGACGACAGTGGAGCCCAGCAGACCCAGGCAACGGTAGAATGGCCGGGAAGTACTGAGGGGGCCGTGGATTAGGGACACAAACTCGCAGTGACACCAGACTACATGTCTGTGATCTGAGTCAGGGTAGAGAGAGTGGACAGTGGCTTCATCTGGGATTAAGGGTGGGCAGGGCGACAGAAGACCCGTGGGCAGAGCCCTTGCAGACGTGGACTGTGGGGTAGTCTGGGGCCACAGGTGCGCGGTGGAGCCCACGCTGGCAGACGAGACACGCAGGCCACAAGAAACAGGTAGTGTCAAGGCCAACAGTAACGTTTTGTGTTCCTCCCAGGATGGACTGGAAATACTTTTATAATGTTACTTACACTTTTAAGATAGATACTGTACTAGGTATAAACTCATTTTGCTTAAAGACGTTTACAAATTAAGTAGAAAAAATTTTTTTCAAACAACAAAGTAGGGGCACCTGCGTGGCACAGTTGATTGAACATTCAGCTCTTGGTTTTGGCTCAGGTTGTGATCTCAGGGTTGTGGGATCAAGCCCCATATTGGGCTCCACAGTGTGGAGTCTGCTCGAGAGTCTCTCTCCCTCTCCCCCTGCCACCTCAAGTAAATAAATCATAAATAAATCATTCTTTTGGGGCACCTGGGTGGTTCAGTTGGTTAAGCATCTGCCTTTGGCTCAGGTCATGATCTCAGGCTCCTGGGATTGAGCCCCGCATTGGGCTCCCTGCTCAGCAGGGAATCTGCTTCTTTCTCTCCCCCTGACAACATCCCGACACTCAAGTGCTCGCTCTCTCTCAAATAAATAAAATCCTTAAAAAAAAAAAAAAAAAAGGTAAATGTAGTGCCCTGGATATTCATGTTTCAAATTCAAGATGAGAACGACTTTTGAGCTCAAATTCTTTGCATTTCACGTGTCTGGGCTCCCTTATGAATGCAGGACTTACTACTCAAGTCCCCTCTGCTTTTGGCATGCTTAGTAATAGTACTCAGCACTTTCAGGCCTGCCCCGCAGCTCTCCTGCTCCTTCTTTCTGCTGAAATTACCGTGGGACTCCTGTCTACGCAACACTCGGAGAGCAGTTTGGCTTTCACTGAATTCATGTGCATCATATGCAAGTTAGCCCACCTGTATTCTTTTCCAGCAAATCTGTGATGGAGTGTGGTGGTACGATGGACGGCGTGAGCACAGATACTCTACTCAGATAATGCAGAATGTGTGCGTGCGTGTGTATTGTCCTCAGAATTAAAACAAACAACAAAAATACATATATTTATACATAATAAATAGATATTATATTTATGTGTATTGTCCTCATAACGCAGAATGCTGCGTGCGTGCTTATGTGCGTGTGCATGTATTGTCCTCAGAATTAAAAAAACAACAAAAATATATATATTTATACATAATAAATATAATATTTATGTGTGTATTGTCCTTAGAATTAAAACAAAAAAATAGAGAGATGGGCATCTAAGATCCCTTAATTTGAGAAGACACTGGCCCAGAGCAGTGGTTCTCAAAGCGTGGGCCAGGGACTGCCAGCATCAGATCAGTCACCTGGGAACTTGTTGAGTCAAGTCTGACGTAAGCCGAAGTGTAAACTGCTATGAACTGCTGCTCTAACCTAACTGAATCACCCATTTTACAGATGAGGAAACTGTGGCCCCAAACTGCTGCTCAGAATTGCAGTTAGTTTCTAAGAAAACTGGGTCTCAAACCTGAACCTCTGGACTTTAGTCCATTTCTGTTTCCAGAGCACTACACTGTCATTTCTTTCTGTTTTTGCTTTGTTTTCTTTGGTTTGCTTTGGGTTTTAAGGAGTGTTCCTAAGGTTTTGGGTTCTTGTCGCTTCGTCCCTTACAGTGCCAGAACCTGCTAGGACCTGCCCGAGCCAGCCCCAGCCTGCCGGGAGCTGCACCAGCACTCCCACCAGCACCCTGCCCAACAGCAGCAATGGCAAGCGTGCGTCCGCCAGCAGCCAGCAGCCCGCTGCCTCCCGCTACCTGCCCCGCGAGGTGCCTCCACGCTTCCGCCAGCAAGAACAGAAGCAGCTGTTAAAGAGAGGTCAGCCGCTGCCCACGGGGGCTCTGGCCAGTGGGAGCCCGACCCAGGGGGCTGGGCCCGCGGGGGTAAGCCCTCCTCCCCTCCCCGGAGCCGGAGCACAGCAGCACCCCAGTAAGCTGCAACCAGGTAAAAACACAAAGATGAGTTCCTTTTATCTGAGAAGTGGCATGCTGTCTTTGACTTTGCTGTCCGGTGATACAAATAGGCCTATTTTGGTCCATAGTCACTATATGCATGTGATGGGGTGAGTTAGCTAGCTAGGTGGTGGATAGATTCATTTCAGTTGAACTTTATTTTTTTTTTAACATTTTATTTGAGAGAGAGCGAGCGAGCGCATAAGCAGGTTGAGAGGCGGTGGGGGAGGGAGAAGCAGGCTCCGCACTGAGCAGGGAGTCCAACGTGGGGGACTCGATCCCAGGACCCCAAGATCATGACCTGAGCCAAAGGCAGATGCTTAACTGACTGAGCCACCCAGGTGGCCCTCAGTTGAATTTTAAAGTTCAGTTCTGTTTCCTCCTCCTTCTCTGTGTTATTTCTCATCTATTTTCTGATGGCATTAGCTCCTTCAGCTAAGTTTGTTTCTCACCAGAAACTAGAGGTCTGCACAAGAGTATGTGTGCATCTGTCAAGGCAGACGCTGTAGAATCTTGCAGTGAGAACTCAACAAAACCTTCCTGCCCGTGTCTGAGGCCGGCCCGGGCCTGGGCCTGCGGTCTCTACGGGGAGGTTACAGCGTTGGAGCAGGAGTGGGTGCTGGGCACTGTGACTTGTTCAGACACCCGGAGCCAAACCTGCCAGATCTCATGCTCAGCCCCTGTGTGTCTGGGGTTCTGATCCCACTGTCTTGTGCTGACACCCTGGCCTGCAGCTGGACTCCAACTTTCTCTTGGCTCCTGAGAGAAACTACCACCTGCACATTTACTTTCTAGCTCCTAGACTCCTGTCAGCTCTCCTCTCCTCCCTCCCCTCTGCCCATCTTCTTGACCTTACTGATGGACTCAGACTTTAAACAATTTCTTTTCCGAAGTCTTGGAGAAATTTTTGGTAGAGAGCAAGGTACATGTATTCAACTGCTGTGTTTCTCTGTTATTTTCTTAAACCGTTCCATTTTGAATGATCTCACAATCGCACTGGGGCTAGCGTGGACACCGTATTTGCTGATGGTGGTGAGACTCAGGCCTGGAACTAAGGAAGCAAGGAGGCTTCTTACACTAGACTGGGATTTAAAAGAAACCTGCCACAGGTTATATTGATATTTTCTTTCATGTGCTGCTTTCTAACATGGAGAATAATTCCAACACAGCTTGCGAGTATTAATAGCAAGCAGTATTTCTCAAAACTCTGACTTTGTGATATATTTGAAACAAATATTTTTAGACAGCTTGGCCATGTGTCTTCAAATAGTCTTGACTCTGACCTGCTAAATCCCTGGTACAGGGGATGTAGGTCAATGGTTGTCAGCGAAACGCAAGGAAGAAAAAGAAATTATCGAATATAATCATTCATTGACCAAGAATATAGTCTTGTCTACTTCACCATAAGCAGTTATTATCAAAACACAGTTACTTTCTACACTGAAACATAGTCTCAGGAAAATCTTAACACAGACAAGTGTGTGTAGTCATCCCTAAATAGCTTGGTGTTTTAACTTCAGATGCTTGTTTTGAAAAACTGGAAAAGAACTATAACAACCCTGCTTTTTCCAGGCCTTATCCCATGGTTACATGATTAGTCGGCAGGACCATGTCAGGGTTCCCATCAAAGGCTGTTGGTGCAGAGTGTTATCAGGACATTCTTAGATAAGTAGAAAATAAGGAATTGCTTGAAATTTGAGGAGTGAAAATAATATCCTTTATTAAAATATTTGTCTCTATAAATATCTTCCAGAAAGCTGTTTCTAGTTTATTATAGTTTAAAATATATATAGAGAGAGAGAAGGAGGAGACTAAATCAGCATTTTCTGTATAACATCTCAGAAAATAGAATCAATCTATAATAATATATTAATAAAATGAATGATTGATTTTGGCTTCCAAACAAAAGTCTTCATTTTATACCAGTTTCATCTCTTTCCCAGCAGTTGCTGGTATAGCCAGATGAGCCTTTCTAACTGATTCAGGTCCTCTTGAAACCTGTCCTGCCTTCTTAGTTCCTGCTGCACAAAGTCTCGCTCTCAGTGTTTGACTCAGACATTAAAGGGAGGAGACCTTAGCGATTAGAGGTCCTGAGAGGTTCAGACGTCTGATTTTGGATGAGAATGAAGTCCGAGCGGGGGGTGTGACCAGTGCTGTAGCTGCCAGGACTCCCCCCCCACCGCCCGTGCCAGTGCAGAGTTCTTTCCACCCCACTGGTCTGGTCATACCATAGGAAAGTGAGACACTTTCTTTATAGGGTATTTCCAACTTAACTAAGAGCTACGACTCGTACAGTTAATCAGCACACAGCATAGGCTGCACAGTGCGCACTGAAGGTGACATGGTCTGTAGACCGAGCACCTTCCCGCAGCGAGAGGCTCAGAGCGGAAGTGTGGAAGGGGCTTCGTGGGGTGGGGCCATGATGACATGGACAGAACGGAAGGGGGAGCCCATCAGGTCCATGCACGTACCAGGCAGATGGCACTGAGCCTGGCGAATTTGTTCTTGTTTTTGTTTTTTTAAAGATTTTATTTATTTATTTGACAGAGAGAGAGAGAGATTACAAGTAGGCAGAGAGAGGGGGGGAAGCAGGCTCCCCACTGAGGAGAGAGCCCGATGCGGGGCTTGATCCCAGGACCCTGAGACCACGACGTGAGCCAAAGACAGAGGCTTTAACCCATTGAGCCACCCTGGTGCACTCCTCTTTTTTTTTGAGATTTTATTTTTTTGACAGAAAGAGATCACAAGTAGGCAGAGAAAGTGGGGGGAGAGCCTGGCGAATTTGTGACACAGACAGGAAACAGTGCTTGTAGAATGGAAAGTAGGCCAAGTGGAGTGGAAGGGAAAATGTTGACTAGACAAGGCTGTCTTGACAGCCAGGAGGAGAAAGCGAGACTTTGTGCAGCAGGAACTAGGAAGGCAGGACAAGTTTCGAGAGGACCTGAACGTCCTGCACCAACAGCCTTTGATGGGAACCCTGACATGGTCCTGCCGACTAATCATGTAACAATGGGATAAGGCCTGGAAAAAGCAGGGTTGTTACCATTCTTTTCCAGTTTCAGTATGTGGGCTCCCCCCCCCCATCCCCCGGCAAAGGTTTACTGTGATTGGCAAAGATTAAAGAAGGTTAAATATGCCTGGAAAGAATCAGGGACTTTGAATCACCTTTATCATAGCTTTGAGAAGTTATGTGTAGTACAAACCTGCTAAAATTAATGAGCATCCTGGCTCCCCCCGCCCCCCCATCTGAGGGCTGGGCTCTTTGCCTTACTGCCTCTTCCCTGCGGAGGGGATTGTCACAGGGTCTGCTGGAGTCAGGGAGAGCGATCTTGTCCACCTCAGTAGACAGAAAGCACTTACCAGTGAACAGTGTAGGTGTAGAAACGGGAATGTGTGTAAAGAAATGAAAACTGAAGTCATACTCGTTTTAGCCCAGCAAGTGCAGATACGTTTTCTGTGCTGTTACGTAAGGCAGTGGTAGCATATGTAGAGAGACCCAGCCTGACAGTCATTTTTGTATTCATTCTTTTCCTTTATGTCCCACATCCTTTTGAAAAGGATGTTAAGTTGGTAGATCAGTCTGGCTCTTGTTAAGTTTTGTTATGATTCACCTTGTAATTTACAGTAATCTGTCAAACATGTTCATGTGGAAAAATCGCAGTACCAGTTTTAGCCATTTTTTGACAAGCTCCAATACACTAGCTTAATACTTTTGCACTCTCTTTCCTCTGGCTACTCCATCAGAGGGCCTAGGCAGCAGTCCCGCCCAGAGCTTGCACACCTCTGACAGTGGAGGAGAGGCTAACCTGCCAGAACTGTAGTCTCTGCATTAAGTCACTGAGCAAGCGTTTATTGAAGGCCTACCAAGTATAGGGATACGTAGTCATGCCTAAGTGGGTTGGGGTACCACTAAGAGATAACTGGGGGGGGGGGGGCCACGTGCCCATTAGCCCAGACCGAGGATGGGGGACGGCCAAGGAAGGCTTTCCCGTGGAGGCAGCCTGAGCTGAGTTTAGGATTAGCTGTGAAGGGCAGGTGCCAGAGCAGCCTGTGTGGGTGATGAAGGTGGTTCGGTGCGGCTCGGGGCACAGTGCAGGGGGCAGTAAGAGGAGATGGGGCTGGGAAGGTAGCTGTTAGTATTACTAAGTCGAGCAATAAACCAGCACAAAAACTTACTGTGATGACCCGGTCATGTCAAATTCATATTCAAAGCTATCCTAGCACATTGCTCTTGGAACTTGGTAGGCTAATCCTAAAGTTCATCTAGAAGAGTCAAGGTACGTAAGTAGAATAGTCAAGAAAAATTTTAAGAAGAATAATGAACTATCAAATAGAGCTGTGATCCTCCAGTAATTAATTACAACTGGGTGTTACTCGGGCAAGAGAAAACCAACAAATTGATGAGATGTACTGGGGGGACCAGGGAAAATGCGCAAATGCACACACACACACACACACACAGGTCTAGGTTGGCACGGCATGGCCTCCCAGACTACAGGAAAGTGCGGCTCCTATCATCGCGGTACTAGAGAACCACATACAAAACAGACATGAAAGCTGCCAGAGGTGAGGCGGAACATATCCAGATCATAAAGCTACTACAAATGAGTCCTGAACATTTTCAGAGTATTATTTGTGACCGGGGGGAAAATAAAATGAAAACAACAGTGATACACTGTTTTCCACTTACCAAACTGCCCAAACTTGACAATCCGTTGTAAGACTAGCGGTACCTGCCTTTGATTGAGTGCTTTCTGGGTGCTGGAGCCAGGTGCCTCACACATACTAATTTTTTAGTCTTCACAGCAAGACTCCGGAGCAAACACTGCACCGGACTGGTGAGGGCATGGGTAGGGGCTGCTCTGACCTGCTGCGGGCGGGGATGTAATTAGTGCGGCTGCTGCGGAGGGCAGTTGGGTAGAATTTATAAAAAATATTAGGTAGTCCTCTAGCCCGGCCCAGCTATTCTTTTTATTTTGTTTATTTATTTTTAAGTAGGCTCCATACCCGGCATGGAGCCCAATGCAGTGCTTGAACTCACAACCCTAAGATCAAGACCTGAGCTGAGATCAAGAGTCAGGGGGTTAACCAGCCGAGCCGCCCAGGCGCCCCTCCTGACCCAGCGATTCCAACGGAGAATACAGCTCCTTCCCACGCAGTCCCTGTTGCTCAGCGGCTCTCACTGGCCCTGTGGCATGAACTGGCCGTAGGTGAGTTGAGAATGTCAGGGGTCAGCTGTTGTCTCTCTGGAACAGTTACAAATGTAGGAACGCTCTTAACCTTCCCGTGACTGACATCATGCTTTGCCATACGGAGATGAAGCAGGACCTGTGTCTGGGAACCGGTGGAACTTCTGCTGGGTCTCGGGTCTTCCGTCGCTGGCAGCATCCGGAGGGGCGTTCTCACAAGTTGTCAGGGGCGGAGGGGGCTCCTGTGAAATGAGGCGGAGAGGCCCGGGCTCCTCCTAGCCCCAGTCCAGGTTCCCTACTTCAGCAACATTTGTCTTGAAATAAAACATGGCCTTCTAAAAAAATAATGCAGGGGAAAATGGATTTTTTAATTCATGTGTGAATTTGGAAGGGAGCTCATTTAGCCAATTGGCAGCACTTGTAACTGGTAAGATAAGTGATAAGATACGTGGTGGTGTCCAAATGTAGTGTCACACATTCAGGTTCCAGAAAAATGTCATCTCGTCATGTGATTTTCTAGGCACACTATATTCTTCCAAGTCCGCTGCATAGCTCCAGCTCCAAACACTTGAGAGCTTTTATCTTTAAAAAAAAAACAACAAAACCAAACCTCTTTTTCTTTGTGCCAAAGGCAGAACAATGTACTGTTTTGGTGGCTGCTTGGTACATTTATAAACAGAGGCTTTGATTAATACGCAGTAGGGTAGTGTTTGCTACTTAGATCTTTTTTAGATAGAGGCAGGAAAGTAATTAAGAAGTTGGACACTTGCCAGTTTACATATGGGGCTCGTTTAGAATATTATCGCCAGTGTTGGTGTGCCAAATGTTTTAGGGTGGTTTAGGAAAAGCGAGAAGGAAGAAGGAGCTACAACAAAGGCAGTATGAAAGAGCAGCATCTATTTGCCTGCGGGCCGTGGGCACTACGATTCCTCTGGCTCACACAGTTTGGGACCGCGGAAGAGGGGCCCTGGCGCTCCCCGTAGCGTTCCTGAAGTGCAAACGTTGGTGACAATCGAAAGAATTGAAAGAGGAAGGAAGATTGGTTTAGTGTCAGCTGCAATTAGATAATCAGAGCTTTCAGATCCCCTCCGTGGACGCCTGCCCCTCGCCGAAGGGGATGAGTCGGATCCCGGAGCGGAAAGGGCACGGCCGGCCCCTGCCCCGCGGGCGCCCGCAGGTTGTCGCGGCGCCCCAGCGGGAGGCTCCTGCACCGCGCGGCCGACGTGGTGGAGCTGCGTGCCCCCGCCGGCTCGCCAGGTAGCGTCTTCCCGGGGCTCGGGCGGCCCCTGCCCGCAGGTACCCCACCCCCGGCGGCGCGGAGCCGGAGAGGGAGGGCGGCGGCGGGGCAGGGGCTCTGCACCCTGGGCCCCCCGGCCGCGGCTCCGCCAGGATAAAATGGCGTCTTGGAAGGGAGCCGCGGCCCGCGCAGCGCGGCCTCTCCGCCGCGGCGACCGTGACCATGACTTTGATGGGGACCGCCGCTCTCCCCAGCTTCGCGAGCTCCCGGCGCGCCCTCCCCAAGCGCCCACACCCTCCCACCCCCGCCCAGTTTTGTTGCAATGCTAATAGGTTCTTAACCTGGAGGAAGCAAGCACGGCCCACTGCTGTTTTGCAGAAAACACAGGCCCGAATTCGGAGTCCTGTGCACACTTTGAGTATTGTTTCCAGTAAACCTTTTACTCCGGTGTGCTTGTCGTAATTCCTTGGGTTTGTGGAAGTTGACGGATGAAATGTTTAGAGTCCATCCCGCCTTGGAATTCTGAATTCAAAGTGCTTTCTCTGTGAGATTCTTGCACACATTAAATGGCAGTGGAAGGGGGAAAGCTGAAAACAGTTGTTAACATTTATCCTGCTCCTTGAAAGACAAGTGGCAGGGAACTTGTGTTATCAGTAAGCATTAGGAAGCATATTTTCAACTAGGGGAAAGCATTTGGAATGACTTTGTATAATGTGTGCTTTACTGTTTTGTCATTTCAGTTCATGACCAGGGACTGTGGTCATGAAGAAAGAGCTCTGTGCTCTTGTCGGTGTTAGTACTAATTAAGCATTCTGCACACATCTGAGTAAATCTTGTCCACACTTGCCTATCTGATGAATTTGATACCTCATTAAAATTTTGCTTACTCTAGCTCGGAAGCTCTTCGTTAAATACTTTTCCTTGAAATTTTTATCTTTATATGGTCACATTTTGGAACCTAAAAAAAAAAGCTTTTCTCTTCAAATCATGCTATTGTGTAATCCTTTTAAAATTAATCACGTAAGACAGTTATGTTACTTAGATTTTTATAGAGATATCTATTTTTAGAATTTGGAGACCATTTAAATAGCAGAAGAAAAGAGAATTTAACATCATACACAAACTTCATTCCTTTTTTCTTTTTAAGGCTTTTTTTCGGGGCAATTATTTTGATAGTAGAACGGCAGAGCGGAGGGAGCTCCAGATGCAGCTTTCAGCTCAGTCTTTACTGCTTATTAGTTACGACACCTTTTCCAGGTTTGACCTCTCTGAGCCTCTGTTTCCCCATCTGTAAAATGGACATATTTGTTAAGGTTCGGTTGATTCCGTTTGGGTAGAGATACTTCAGAATTTCAAAGTGTTAGAAGTTAACAACTTATAGATATGACAGCCCCTATTTGTAAACTCTCCCAGACTTGTTGCCATATTACAGGTATGGATTTTAGCCTTTCAGAGCTCCCGGGCTGTTCAGGAGAATCTAGAACACCTATAAGAGAATTCAGTCTTGGTTTATTTCAGAGCTTTCATTCATTTCAAAGTGCTTGCTCCTACAAATCAGTCATTTCACAAAATTTTCTCCCCGTAGTTCTCTCTTTTAGGCTAGGACTAAAACAGAGATTTGTGAATTGATAACACAATCCAGAGACTTATGTGTGAAGTGTTTATTCAAATCTTGTCGAAGTCATAAAGTTCTCCTAGGAAGAATGGTGTGCCTTACGCAAAAAGAATAATAGTCTTTTAAATTGTCATTTTGGGATAAATTCTTCTACCAGATTATGTCGTGATGATGGTAGGCGGCCGTGGCGGTGCTGGTGACGAAGGTGGTGGCGACAGTGGTGAGGAAGGGGAGGGGAGAGAGAGACACATTTAGGGGTTCCCTGGAACAGAGCTGCTCAAACCGTGCTCCTCAGAGACCCGCAGAAGACTTGACGGGAGTCCGAGTGGGGAGCGGACGTGGCCCTGAGCTTCCACACTGGCTCCAGGGAGCGTCAGTATCAGCTCCACTGTGCATCTTGTTGCTCGCGTTGTTTTTACCACTGCGCTAAGACGACTGGTGAGTGGTATCTTCAAATCCACTTGAGTCTGTAGTTGAAAACCATAACGATTGCATTAAAATCATAGCTTTTTGCCTTAGCTTTTGAGACCTTTCAAGCTTTTAAATACATTTTTATGTTTAAACTATATTTTTTTAAGATTTTATTTATTAGAGAGAGAGAGAGAGAGCACACAAGCACACAAGCAGGGGCAGGCAGAGAGAGAGGGAGAAGCAGGCTTCCTTCTGAGCAGGGAGTCGGACGATGTGGGGCTCAGCCCCAGGACCCTGGGATCGTGACCTGAGCCGAAGGCAGACGCTTAACCGACTGAGCCACCCAGGTGCCCCTCAAACTATTATTTTTTTTTAATATTAAGAGTAGTAGGACACAACTGTTTCTCATTGTCAGACTTCTTGATCAGAAAAAATAAATGACAAGACACAAGTGAAAGAAGGGGACTAAGGAAAAGCTAAGGCGTGGAGCGGCGCCTGCGTGTGTCACAGCCATCTCCATCGCGGTCCGGGGTTCTGTTTGCAAAGAGCGCTCTGGGGCACTGAGAAGGTATCAGTAGGGCCAGAAATCAGAAGTATATAGCTCCACAGCATAGAGGACGTTTTACTCTTCATCCTTAGCTTTTTGGTTTCTGTGTATTTCAATAGTGCCCACAAAAGTACTTTTCATAAGTAAATACTTACAGGATTTGGGAGGTCCTATAAGTTTAATCAGTTGTTTAATCACAATGAAAATCATCATATAATTGTCCCTTCCACTTTTTTCCATATCTGCTGTTTTCGTTACAACTGAAAACATTTACGTAGAAAACTAGTTTTAGTGGCGTACATAGTAAGTAGTAGACCATTGATAAAAGAGCAGCAAATTACCTGGTTAGCCTCGTTTCAGCCCCTCCAAAGAGTTCCATGTATAAGGATCCCAGTCTTTGCAGTCTCGAGGACAAACCCTTGTTTCAAAGTGGACGCAGGCATTTCCATGTAGCAGTGCGGACCGAGCCCTTTGGGACCCCCGTGGGAGCAGTGTCACCTCCCTTTTTGCCTCCAGGCCAGCCACAGGGCCATGTGCCGATTAGCAGAATGCTCTTCACAGTCCCTTTACTGAGACATTTCTTCATCTGCTTTCATCTCTCCTATCCTTTTGCTCTTCTCTCCTAGTCTTCTTGCTCCTCTTGGCCCCTTCCCACCGTTCATCCCTAGTTCCAGAACATTTACCTCACCTCTGAGTTCCAAGCACTTGTCTCCTGGCAGGCACCACTTGCAGACGTGTTCTTGCTTTTGAGGAGAAGGGTACTGTTCAGTGACCGGGCCTAGATTTCTCAGCGCCTGTCAGATACAGCTCCCACTTGGCCAGGCTGTCGAGGAGGCTGACGGGCCTGGAGAGGAGACAGGAGTGGCAGTAAGGGCCTTTTAAGGAGCAACATAGAGCACCTGCAGTGTGGGGCTAGTCCCCGCGGAGACCAGAGGGGACAGGGGCGCATCCTAGGCTAACGAGCTGAAACACTCACATCTGACCTTCTGGCTCATTTCTCCCAGGACCTTGGGGCAGATCTGCTTGGGTGTCTTACAGCCACCCAGACTCACGTGGCCTGTGTGCGCCCGTCATCTCCCCTCCCCAGCCCTGCCTTCCCGGAACTACTCTTACTCCAGCACTCCCGAGCTCAGTGGTTGGAACTAACATCCACTCAGAGCCCAAACCCCAGATCTGGACATCACTCTTGAATCCTCCCCTCCGCCTCCCCACATGTTCCATCTTTCACCAGGTCCTCTGAATCCTGCCACCTGAATATCACGCCATCTCCCCATCTCCCATAGCAAGACCTTCGGATTAGATTATTCATTACCATCTTAGCTTCAACTGTGGCCACCAAAGTAGGGCCTAGAGAAAAATTAGCATTATTTTTATTTTTCAACAGAAAAAGTAAGGAAGGAATTCCGGTGTTCTAATATTAATTCTACAGCCTGATGCGTGTATCTTCTACTGGTCATCCGGTCCTGGGTCCCGGGTGTCCTGCGAGTGCTTCCGTCTCCTGTGGTGGAGGTGGGCGTGTGATCTCACAGCGGGAAGGACCGTCTGAGGGCCACACTCATTCCTGCATGCCCTCTGTGTTCTGTGCCGGGCAGCTCATGTGGGCTCAGTTATGTTTTCATAGACCCGACCGCCCTAAACTGGGTAGTCTTAGCAGTGCTATTATCTGAGGAAATGGAGACTAAATGGGCTATCTCCTGGCAAAGTAACTGGCATTCTGTCAAAGATAACTCTGTTATCGAGATGCCTGGGTGGCTGAGTCAGTGAAACGTCTGCCCTCTGCTCAGGTCATGATCCCAGGGTGCTTGGGACCGAGTCCCACATCGGGCTCCCTGGGAGCCTGCTTCTCCCTCTGCCTGCAGCTTCCCCTGCTTGTGCTCTCTTTCTCT